>JAHKKF010538489.1:0-20191 GCA_019740295.1 Labeo calbasu
TGTGTTTGCTAAACTTAACAGATGGGTAAGTAACCCAGCTGCCTTAAAATTTTAAGTTGATTCGACTCAAATATCTAAGTTGTCACTTAGTATAATTTAACATTTCAAATTGAATAAACTTCTTTTGAGTTGACTGAACTTAAAATTTTAAGGCAGCCAGGTTACAAATTATTTTAAGTTGACTCAACAAACTGTTTTTTACAGTGTAGTTATAGTTACTAGTTACTACTAGTTACACTGCCCTCCAAAAGTTTGAAAACACCCTTGGCAAAGTGTGGTTTTGGACGATGTCAGCATAAATCCTACATTAAAGTAACCTGATATTATCACTGAAGACCAGCAATAATAATTTTCATTTTGATTACATAATAATGGCAACATATACACGTCAAAGTCAGACATGGCCCTTTGCCGGCTGTGCAAATTTTTGATGAATCGAAAATAGTTTTTTCTTTGTATAAACTGTTTATGTAATAAAAGATGTTTTCGCAGTTTGTGTTGTCCCTTATCAGTGCAAAATTATCACAAATTAAAAAGGATTCATGCCAATATTGTCCAAAATGCCACTTTTCTAGGGCGTTTCCAAACTTTTGGAGGGCAGTGTACATCATTATAAAGTAACTAATTACTGAAGAAAGTAAACATTACTTTTACAAAAAATGATTCAAATGTCTAATAACTTGCCCCCAATATTAAATATTAAGTATCTTAAATTAATGAAATGAATACAATTTTTAGTTTACTCACCAGACTAATTTTAAATATCTGATATATATATATATATATATATATATATATATATATATATCTCATTGATAACAAAACTAGTACGTATTCTACTAGTACGAATTCTACAATATAAAACGCACTAAGGATTAATGAGCTGCTGGGTTCATGAATATTAATCACATTGTCTGCGTTCGCTCAAACTGATTTGCTGAAATCAGAAAAGGGATGATAATAGGTGAGCATCAGCCAATGAGATTGCTGTTTGTGCATTAGCTCCGCCTATTACCGGAGAAACCAGTAGTTCTTAAAAGCAGAAGAATTCCAAAGGAACTCATTTACATGTAGCGTGTCAGTTCTGCATGGTATAAGACTCTCTTGCTCTGTATCTTTTTTTGCGTGTATGTGAGACAAAGCGATGGCTAGTCATGTGCCTTCACACTAGAGTTTACGGTTTGTCAAATACAGGTACACTGATGAACTGAAAAATAAAATTAGAACAATATTATAATAAATTATAGTAACACCGCATATTGTCAGTAACGGTAACGGCGTTGTAACGGGGGAAACAGTGATTAATTTCATTACCCGTTACTAAAAAAAATAACACCGTCAGTAATGCCATTATTCTCATCACTGTATATCAGTTAAGATCACAGGCTGAGTACGGTTTAACACACTTCACTTGAGGTTGGCTTTGAGAAATGAGCGTGTTAATGAGCAAAGTCATGTTTGTGTATTGCTTTCTGCCATCCAGACAAATATTTAAGCAGCTCGCTGTGACCATTAACAACAGACAATGTGTCATGCAGCTGGAAAACAACATTGGAAAGATAAAGAAAACTGAAAAAGAAAGGCACCTCACCTGAGAGCATAGCAACATAACTAGTTCCACCACCGAGGTACTTGATTTCATGCAAACCAGACCTAGAAGAAGAGAAAAAAGACACAGAAATGAATCATTCTACTTCACCATATTCACGAAAGCTAAACAAACCTTAGAGGTTGTTTGTTTTGACATATGCATGTTATACATCTGCAAGGGCAAGCCGTTCCTGAAAACTGTACAGTGCAGATGAGCTAAACGGTCCCAAAATGCAACCATTTAATGTCACGCAATCATCCAGGCCTGTTCTGATGAGTTATGTTTTAAAGTCGAGCCTGAATGTCTCTTGTCATCAGCGCATTATGGCTAACAGCTCGCGGGGTCACTAATAAGGTCTCTTGAGAGGTCAAAGGTCATCTGCTGCATGCCAGCGTGAGATCAAAACCCAAGGCCATGGTCTCGCTCGCATATTTCTCAAACCTTGCTAGAATAAGGATGTCACTTATACAAATAGAACAATATATGTGAAGGCAGAAATTCGAATACAGGAGTGAATATAGGCGCGTCTCTTCTTTTTTTCTCATACAGGGAGCGTTTTCTGGAAATCAGATGTTGTTTGAGTAAAATATGCAGTTTTAAATGAAAAGCCTGTTGTTCATTGAATATAAAGGACAGTTGGTTAACCTCACTGATAAACAAGATAATTGTAAATGACATGTGCAATTATTGCCAGACATATAAGACAAACTTTCTCTCTCAAACACACACAGTCGCATACGCACACCTGCATTAACATACATACACAGCACATAGCTGATGCCCTTGTTTGCATGAGCCAGTAGAGTCAGAGAGACAGGACTCTAATGAGAGAAAGATGAGGGAGAGAGAGAGAAAGAGAGCTCAATATGAATGTGGTGTAAGAAGAAATTGTTGAATAAAGTCATTATTTTTGTTTTCTTTGCACACAAAAAGAAGCTTCATAACATTATGGTTTAACCACTAATGTCACATGAACTACATGAACTTTAACAGTGTCTACCTTTCTGAGCCTTGAACGTGTCAGTTGCATTGCTGTCTAATGCAGTGCCAGAAAGCTATCGAATTTCATTAGAAAATATCCTTATTTGTGTTCCATAGATGAATGAAAGTCTTACAGGTTTGAGAGTAATCAATGACAGAATTTTCATTTTTAGATTAACTATTCTGGTAAGGATGAAACCATTAGTCAACATTACCAACAACATCAACAAAGAATTGTTGACAAATATTTTTTGCTGTTGACTAGTCGTTTGATCTCACATGACCTAATGTATGGGCCTGCAATAATGTGTTTTGACCAGTGTGGCTCTATAACGCAAGTCTGTAATTCAGCCCTCCATTTCTATTGTTATCGATGTTGTTCATTTTTAAAACCAAGTTCCCATAAAATAATTTAAAAGCATCTGAAGAAAGTTTTTGTCAGAGCCCTTGTTATTGTTAATTTTGACATTAATTTTGATTTTTACACCAGATATATATATTGGTTTAAAATATCGGTTGTCGGTCTACTTGATCTATAATAATCAGTATCGGCATCAGCCCTAAAAAACACTTAGTGGTCAACCCCTAATCTTGCCAGAGAGTTTTGCACAGACAAGTACTCATTTTCTTCAGAAATTCAACATTTGTAAATCAAAACTGTAAATCCCTATTCAAATCTTAAAACTGATTCACCGATAAAATAATTTAAAAGTACTTAAAGAAAGTTTCTGTCAGAGCCCTTGTCATTATTCATTTTGACATTAACTTTCTATTTTACACCAGATGTACATATCGGTTCAAAATATCGGTTATTGGTTTACTTGACTGGTAATAACTGGTATCGGCATCGGCCCTGAAAAACACTTATCAGTCGACCCCTAATCGTGCCAGAGAGTTTTGCACAGAGTAGTATAATAGTCAAAAGTAGTCAAAATATAAAACCAATTTGCCAATAAAATTATTTAAAAGCATTTAAAGAAAGTTTGTGTCAGAGCCCTTGTTATTATTTATTTTGACATTAATTTTAATTTTTACACTAGACATATATATCAGTTAAAATTATCGGTTATCTGTCTACTTGATCTGTAATAATCGGTATTGGCACTGGCCCTGAAAAACACATATCGGTCGACCCCTAATCATGCCAGAGAGTTCTGCACTTGACTGGTAATAACTGGTATCGGCATTGGCCCTGAAAAACACTTATCAATCGACCCCTAATTGTGCCGGAGAGTTTTGCACAGAGAAGTAGTCATTTTCTTCAGAAATTCAACATTTTTGAATCAAAACTGTAAATCTTCATTCAATAACTGAAAAAATAATTTAAAAGCATTTAAAGAAAGTTATTGTCAGAGCCCTTGTTATTCTTAATTTTGACATTTTGATCATTTTTACGCCAAACATAAATATAATATCGGTTCAAAATATCAGTTATCGGTCCACTTGATCTGTAATAATCGGTAGCAGCATCGCCCCAAAAAAAAAACACATATCGGTCGACCCCTAATCATGCCAGAGAGTTTTGCACAGAGAAGTAGTAATTTTCTTCAGAATTTTTTTTTTTTTTAAAACAAACCTGTCAATTCCAATTCAAAATTTTAAACCGATTTGCCAATAAAATTATTTAAAAGCATTGAAAGAAAGTCTGTGTCAGAGCCTTTGTTATTATTAATTTTGACATTAATTTTAATTTTTACACTAGACACATATATCAGTTAAAAATATCGGTTATCTGTCTACTTGATCTGTAATAATCGGTATTGGCACCGGCCCTGAAAAACACATATCGGTCGACCCCTAATCATGCCAGAGAGTTTTGCACTCATTTTCTTCAGAAATGCAACATTTTTAAATCAAAATTGTAAATCCCAATGTAAAATTTTAAAACCGATTTGAATTTAAAAGCATTTAAAGAAAGCTTTTGTCAGAGCCTTTGTTATTCTTAATTTTAATTAATTTTCATTTTTACACCAGACATATATATCAGTTCAAAATATCGCCCTGAAAAACACTTAACGGTCGACCCCTAATCGTGCTAGAGAGTTTTTTGCACAGACAAGGACTAATTTTCTTCGGAATTTCAACATTTTTAAATCAAAACTATACATCCCAATAATCAAATCTGTATACATAAAATCTGTGGCAAAATGGGCCTGTGAATTGAGCTTTAAATTCAGCTCACTTCTGTCTGAGACCTCCACTTGTCTCGTTACCCACTTAAACATCCTTTCACCATGAATGATCGCTCCTAAACCATTCAGTCCGTGAAGTTATGACCGTAATATTTCAGAGGCCAGGAGTTCAAGTCCCAACAATCTCTCTGTCTCATTTATGAGGGTGAGATGGGGCCGTACACTCAGCGATTCCCCACCGGGGTCCCTCTCTTCATTCAGGTGGCAGGCCTGACCTCTAGATCACGCTGCTGGACAAACTAAATGCATTCTATTTAAACAGCAAGTCACCACAGTTAAGCCTCGCTGGCGTGAATGTGACATTGTCAGAGGGCCGTAGCGTCGTAGAGCTGGGCGGTCAGCTCTCACAAGAAGCGCAGTGTTCCGCCCAGGGGCCTCGCACTCAAACTCCAAGTGTCGGGAGGCTGTCCGAGGGCGAGCGGAGCATAATTGCCCCCAGTGAACGAGTGTCTGGAGGGGGGCCGGGCAGGGGCTTGACCCCTTGTGCCGGGCCGAGTGATGGATGAAGGGTAATTATGGGTAAATAGGGCGCCTTTGCGCCGAGCGAACAGTATTTCAGCTGTGAGAGGTTGAGAAAGAGAGGAAGGGAAGGAGGTGGGAAAACAGACATCACTTCTTCTCGTCATGGGACGGTGTTAACATACTGGACAAATGAATGAGGGGGTAAAGAGTCATCTATGAGGAAGTCGCTGTTATTTGTTTAGGATTGGGGTTAGTGTGAGGAGTATCGCAATGGCAACGGCAATGCACAAGCATTTCGAGATGGACAGTGTGAGAACTTGCTGGTCAGAGGATGCCTTAAAGGGATAGTTCACCCAAAAATGCAAATGTCATTATTAATTCACACTTATGCAATTGCAAACCTGCAGAACACAAAATAAGATCATTTGAAGAACCTTGGGTTTCAAACATCAGTGGGCCGCACTGACTTTTATTGCATCCCATAGGACAAGACCACAAAACCAATCTTAAGTAGCACGGGTATATTTGTAGCAATAGCCAAACATACACTGTATGGGTCAAAATGATAGATTTTTCTTTTATGTCAAAAATCATTAGGATATTAAGTAAAGATAATGTTCAATGAAGATATTTTGTAAATGTTCTACTGTAAATATATCAAAACTTAATTTCTGATCAGTAATATGCATTGCTAAGAACTCTATTTGGACAACTTCAAAGGTGATTTTCTCAATATTTTGATTTTTTTGCACCCTCAGATTCCAGATTTTCAAATAGTTGTATCTCGTCCAAATACTGTCCCATCCTAACAAACCACAATGACCCTTATGAGTGGTTTTGTGGTCCAGGGTCACATATATTCTTTCTGGCTATATTTAAATATTAGCTATGTATTTAACAAATAAATATATTTGTTATATTATTTTCTTTTATGCCACATTTCATTAGGATATTAATTACAGATCACATTCCATGAAGATATTTTGTAAATTTTCTACCATAATTATATATCAAAACTATATTAAAACATTTTTCATTAGTAATATGCACTGCTAAGAACTTTATTTGGACAAGACAATTTTTTTAATATTTTGATTTTTTTTGCACCCTCAGATTCCAGATTTTCAAATCTCAGCCAAACACTGTCCTACCCACAAACCACAAATTTCCAATAAAAACATCTCCTAACAAAATTTAAAAAAACAAAAATGCCCCCTATGACTGTTTTTGTGGTCCAGGGTCACATATATTATTTCTGGTTACACAAACTTTTACACATTACACATTTAAACTTCAACATACCAAAATATATAACAAAATGCATTTCATTGAGCTTTAAATGTATTTGTACTGTTAAAATACATTTTGGGTGTATTTAATTAATTATCGATTAGTCTTTCATGCCAAAAATCATTAGGATATTAAGTAAAAATCAAGTTCCATTAAGATATTTTGTAAATTTAATACCGTAAATATATCAAAACTACATCAAAACATTTTTGATTAGTAATATGCATTGCTAAGAATTTCATATGGACAACTTTAAATGCAATTTTCTCAATATTTTGATATTTTGCACCCTCAGATTACAGATATTCAAATAGTTGTATCTCTGCAAAATATTGTCCTATCCTAACAATCCATACATCAATGGAAAGCTTTCTGATGATGTATAAATCTTATTCTCTCAAATATATATAGTGTGTGTATAAATATATATATAGTGTGTGTGCGTGTGTGTGATTAAAGTTTATAATAAGTTTATAAAAGGCAACAAATAACAAATTTTCAAATAGGTTTGGATTATGAAAGTAAATAATGACTTAATTTTCATTTTTGGATAATCATTTTCTTACATTTGCTTACGCTCTGGCAACCACCTACAACACCCCTCAAACCACATATCAATGAGCTAAAAACCACCCAGCACCTCAAAGTGATGCCCTAGTAATCACCCCGAATTTGTTTAGGGAAATTAAATCTTACAAAACCATGAGGTCAAGGTTTAAGTTCTAGGCAAGGTCTAGCTTGCCCCTTCTGGTAGAGTCTGAAACTACACCATCTGAGAGCAATACATTGACTTGATTTCACTAGTAAGGTCATGAAATTGACACCTTACGCCTGTTTTCAGCAGGCAACCAAAACTGTGATGCTTCCTAATGCGGACAGGATTAAGTACGACTGCGAAGTTAAAGACAGAAAACTGGCTGTTATAATTCATAAAAAAGCTGAGTTTGAATCCAGGGCAGAATGTGTTTCTGAGTATTTCTTTCATGAAATGGCTGCCTGAGCTGTAGACACGCATATTTCCAGCGTGCCGTAATGTGGAGCTACATTAGTCGGAACAAACTGGCTTTGAGCGGTGAGGGGGACGTACACTATGATTTGGCACTGAGGCTGAAAGGTAAAAAAGCCACAAAACAGAGCCTGGAGTGTAGGTTCCCATTCAAAGAGAGGTTGCCTTGCCATGTGAGCCGAAACGTGAGACAGAAAGCGTGTGCGAGTATGTGTGTGTGGCCCGTCGCAGCCAGCTAGGGAAGGGAAGTGAATCCCAAAAGGTCGCTCTATGCACTTTGGATGTAAGGGGGGGAAAAAGAGAAAACACAACCGAATAAAACAATAAATAAATATATTACACTCATTTTTAAAAGTTTTGGTTATCTTACGCTCACCAAAGCTGCATTTAATTCATCAAAATATAGTAACATTTATTAATATTGAGAAATGTTGTTTGTTTTCTATTTTAATATATTTTAAACTTTAATTTATTCCTGTGATGTAAAGCTTAATTTGCTCCAATTACTCCAGTTGCCAGTGTCACATAATCCTTGAGAATTATTTTAATATTCTCGGTAGGGGGAAAAAACTTATCCATGTGGAAAACAGTAGCTCTGTTTAACATTTTTGTCCAAACTCTAATGCAGTTTTGTCAGGATTCTTTGATGAATAGAAAGTTCAAAAGAACAGCATTTATTTGAAATGGAAATCTTTTGTAACATTATGAATGTCTTTACTGTCACTTTTAATCAATTTAATGCAGCCTTGCTGAATAAAAGGACAGTCTAACTGACGCCAAACTTTTGATTTGTAGTTTATACGCTGAAAAATCACTTTGTCTCTTCAACCAAATATAAATATTTAACGTACTTTTAAACTGTGTATGTCTATACACATACATACCAGTGATGTGCAGTGGTTTTTAATCAAATGTGAATTCATGTCCGAGTCACATTTTCCAGGTTAAACAAACATTACTTACACTATCAGAAAAAGAAAAAAAAAGTATTTTGTATTTTTACATCAACTATGTAAGCAAAATTCAGTTAATAAAGCCAAGTATGAATCTGACCAAGTTAGTGTTTTTAAGCATTTTACATTCATTCCAAAATAATAACTCAAGGCAGTAACAATTAAAGCAATATATTTTATTAGTGAACGTATGTTCAGCTATACTTTTTAATAATTAACTTTGAACTATTTTTGAATTTTTCGAATCAGCTCAGTAAATATTGGTCACCGACACAGAGATTTATTTAAAATTTTACCAAGCTGATTACTCACTAAAAACTCCCACAGATCATGTTTTCAAGCCATTTTAAGTCTTATTTTGACGTAAGAAAGTAGTTATATCTAAGTGTGTGAGTTGTTTACTTATTTTTTTATATTAGTCTTCCCATTTTTGCGAAAACGGAATGCGCACGAACACAAGAGGCGGGATTTATTGCAGTTACATCCAATCATATCGCTAACTGGTGGAATTCAGTGCCTGGTTGCAACCTACACCCTCCTGTACCAGCATGTTCATATAATACAAAAGGATGTGGAAAAAAGAAACAGACAGAGATAAACAGACAGAATATGTGACCCTGGACTACAAAACCAGTCATAAGGAGCAGTGGTATATTTGTAGCAATAGGGGTTAAAATTATATTTTTTTCTTTTATGCCAAAAATCACTGGGATATTAAATAAGGATCATGTTCAATGAAGATATTTTGTAAATTTACTACCGTAAATATATCAAAACTTCATTTTTGATTAGTAATATGCATTGATAAGAACAACTTTAAGGGTGATTTTCTCAATATTTCGATTTTTTTGCACCCTCGGATTCCAGGTTTTCAAATAGTTGTATCTCGGCCAAATATTGTCAATGGAAAGCTCATTTATTCAGATGATGGATAAATCTCAATTTTAAAAAATGGACCCTTATGACTGGTTTTGTGGTCTAGGGTCATATATAGCATCAGTACCTTCAATAAGCAGCTCCTGACCATGACTGCCCAGCAGCGTGCGTGAGAGAAAAGGTGCAAAGTCCACAAAGATCTCCCTCAGCAATGGGGCCACCTTTTCCAGAGCTCGCTCCAGTTTAGTGGTGATACTGTGGATAGACAAAGTGAGTCCATTATAGAAGCTGGACAAAAAGAACAACAAAAACACATTTTGGTTCATCTGAAAACCATGAACTGTGATTAATACTTCACCAGGAATATGGCACACTAACACTCCGCTACAGACCAAACCAAAGCCACATACAAATAACCAGCTGCGGATAACTTAAGAGTGAACATCCTGGGCTCCGACAACAAAGACTAAGTAGAAAGCCAGCTCGCAGAAAAGAAACGAGAACTACGTGTTCCCAACAGGAGTCCAACCCCACTAGAAAACAAGCATGTTAGTGGTTCTGGAAGGCACACTGGAAGCTGTTCCTGTTTATGGCATTGGCCGTACATCCTGGGGTCCAGACAATGACCTAAATGAAGTGAGCTAAGAAACCTTACACAAAACACCAAAACAGAGAGGCTGTGGTACAAAGACCAAAAACACAAGAGAAATGGACAGAAGGAAGTGACTTCACTACCTTCATTTTTCAAGTGGCGCTAACATAGAATAAAAGCTAACTTGTTAGTATCTGTCTTTCTTCAGTCAAAAAGAAATTAAGGTTTTTAAGGAAAACATTCCGGATTTTTCCTCTATATAGTGGACTTCATTGGGGACCAATGGGTTGAAGGCACATGACCGTAAGGTAGGGCTTTAATGCTTACTTTTATTTAGGAGCACAGTCAAAATTTCAGGAGCACCTAATCAATAAACAAAAAATTGGATCAAAAACTTAGCCTTCCAATTACGAGGTGACTTGTAATGCCATTGCTGTAACTTTATTAAAAGTATGTCATCTTTTATGTCAAATTTTTTTAAAAATTATATTTTTTAAGCTTTTTAAAATTTCTAATTAAAACAACACAATAAGACTAAGTTACCAATCAAATGAAATCAGTATTAACAAAATTATTTCGTACTATTGAGGTGGCATAGAAGAACACAAAAGTGGCTTGTAGATATATTTTCATATGTTTAATAAATGTTTTAAATATAAAATTTTGAATACAGAAATATTAAATGATTTAAATTACTGAAAAGATACTTTAAAAATGAAAGTAAATCTGCCAGTAGGTGGCGGCAAGTCACTGATTTAATTACTGAATCATTCATTCATGTGATTCGTTCGAACAGCTGATGCATGTCATTATAAATGGGAAATTGAATCATTGACTCACTGGATTTGTTTAAAAACGCACGTTCATTCATAAACGAAACACTGCTGTGTTTAAATGGAGATGCGCAGTGGCTCAGTTGTCGCTTGTTTCACACTATTTTTGACGATGAAACAGTGTTATAGTCACACAATGTAAGTCACTTAATATTAACTTCTTGTTTATTTAACTGTTGTATTAAATCAATATCTCATTTACCAACTTCCTTAAAAAAACATTAAAAGCTGTCACTCATCTTAGTTCATCGTGATCTCTTTCTACACTTTGTTTATGAAAGGATTCGTGAGATATGTCTGTGATACATTACTCAACGTTGCAAAAACACATAGAAACCTTTGAAGCTCCCCTCAGCGCAAACACAAATATGCTGATCGGGTCAGTCGCACTGGTGCTCCTAAATATGTTTTCATAGTCGCACGCAGTAGTTTTCAGTCGCAAATGCAACTGAAATGGTCGCACTGTACAGTTCTGCGTAAGGTGTCGTAAGTGACAAGTATCGCAGAGCTAGTGAAAGATGAGAATTTGTGGTTAAAAGCATATATATGAATATATATATATATGAATATCTGGAATATGAGGGTGCAAAAAAATCTAAATATTGAGAAAATCACCTTTAAATTTGTCCAAATGAAGATCTTACTAATGCATATTACTAATCAAAAATCAAGTTTTGATATATTTACAGCAAGAACTTTACTAAATATCTTCATGAAACGTGATCTTTACTTAATATCCTAATGATTTTTGCCATAAAAAAAAAATTAATTATTTTGACCCATACAGTGTATTTTTGACTGTTGTTGCAAATATACCCCAGTGACTTAAGACTGGTTTTGTGGTCCAGGGTCACATATTCCTTATATTTGAAGCTGCAGTTTGGACCTTCAACCCATTTGTCCACTATTTAGAGAAAAATCCTGGAATGTTTTCCTCAAAAACCTTAATTTCTTTTCGACTGAAGAAAGAAAGACACAAACATCTTGGATGACATGAGGGTGAGTAAATTATCAGGAAATTTTAATTCAGGAGTGAACTAATCATTTAATACTTTTAGATAAAATGCAAGTTGCTACCAGTAGAAGCATATTTACTGTACTAGCTTAAAAATATATATATTGCGCAAAGCCAGTATTTTGAGGCTTGGGTACCATAATAATACCTTAACACTCAGATACCGAGCAAAACTCCTAGGGATTTTGTTGTATAAGCATGCAAATTTCCTCTGGTTTGCTTGTCTTGGTTGCAAATCTGATGATAATTAGATGGTAAGCTTTGAAAATACAGCGTTTCCTTTTTGGTGTGCTTCTTGCGAAAAATTCAACACTAAAGGAAATTGTGTGGCATGAAAGTAAGTGTGGAAAATAAGTGGGAAAAAAAAAATCAAGAAAAACTAATGAGACACAGGCAGCGACAGCGAAACCCATCTCTTGTCTCTCGGCGTGCAGGTTAGGCATCACAGCCTCTGCATCCAGACAGTTTCATCATTGACTTCACACTCCCAGTAAGTGCTGTCGGTTACCGCTGCCATGGCAACTGATTTGCGATTCCTGGCGCGGCAGAGGAGCCACAAAGAGTGCGTATATATGTGTGTGTGTGTGAGGTGTAGAGGCCCCCGGAGAGCACGAGAGAGAGCCGCACGCGCACACACGAGCTTTCTCCTGTGTAGTCAGACGGTGGCGTGTCTGTGAGATGTCTGTCACAAAGCATTAGACGAGGTGAAAGGATGGAGCCAAGGTCAGCAAGGTTTCCACACACTCCCCAAAACACCTACGCGCACTGATTTCTCTGCATTAGCGATCGCGTAGCCGCTTCTGACAGCTCAAACACCCGCGGTACACCCGCGGTGGGCAGAGAGAGAGAGGACAGGCGATATGTAAGGTGTGGGGTGGCTTGTTTGGCGCAACCACAACAATACAAAAAAGTAAAACGATTGTCGCCCATTGCCCTAAACAAAGGAAAGGCACAATGTCTGTAAACATGAAAAAACAAGGCTTGCTTCTGACCCCCTCTTGTGGCAGTGATAATAAAAACTCAAGACTAGCATGGCTGGGTGAACCAACAAATGCATCTGATGAGGTGCTGACAGAGGAAATACTTCCCACTCACAGCCTCAAATAAAGCCTTTTTTTTAGCATATTAAAGGGGCGTTGTGAGAAATAACATACATTGATTTCTGAAGGATCATGTGACATTGAAGACTGGAGTAATTATGCTGAAAATTCAGCTTTGCCATCATAGGAACAAATCGTGTTTTAAAATAAAAAAGAGTTATATTTCATTAAATAAATGGCGAATTAGTGAGCACTTTTCAAAAACGAAACAATTCTAAACAATTATTCTAAACCCATAATCTACAGGCTACAGCATTACAAGACACTAACGTTCAATAAATAATTAAAAGCATTATTAATAATTTAACAATTAGTCTGTTAGGAAATGTGGACTTCAGTGAAGGTAGATGCCATATTTAATTTTATGTGAATGCTAATGAAGCTGTGAGGGACTGACATGTACTGTAAGTGCTAATGAGCTGCACTGTTGTGTACCTTTGTGTTGATTATTCAGCCATCGAAACATGAAAAAAATCATCGTTTTTGTATCTTTCCAGTGCAAACAAAATTAGATTTTGTTTTTTGAAAATCAGATGGTAGCACTATACAATAAGGCTCTATTTGTTAACATTAGTTAACTACATTAGTTAGAAATGAAAAATATTTCTAAAGCATTTATTAATCTTAGTCAATGTTGATTCCAACATTTACTAATACATTATTTAAATTAAAAGTTGTTCTTATTGTTAGTTAATGGACCTGGGATAACATGGACTAACAACGAACAGTTGTATTTTTATTAACTAACATTAAGAAAAAATAATAAATACTGTAACAAATGTACTGCTCATTGTTAGTTAATGAATTAAATATAGTTTACAAATGGCACCTTACTGTAGTGTTACTAATTAGTTTAAGTTTTGAATATGAAGAAAATTAGGCTAATTTAGAAAAACAAAAGTAGGGATACAACACTAATTATTTTCAAGTAATTTTTCATGTATTTTCTTTGCTTGATCAAAAATTCAGAAAAAAATATATATTGTTATAGTTTAAAATAATAGTTTTATATTTTGATATATTTTGAAATATAATTTATTCATGTGATGCAAACCTGAATTTTCATCATCATCATTACTGCAGTCTTCAGTGTCACATCCTTCAGAAATCAATCTAATATGCTGATTTAGTACTTTTAATATCAATGCTGGAAACAGTTGTGCTGCTTAATATTTTTTTGGAAGCCGTGATTCTTTTTTCAGGATTCTTTTATGAATAAAAAGTTCAAAAGAACAGCATTTATTCAAAATACAAATCCTTTCTAACAACATAACTCTTTGCTATCACTTTTTTTTTATTTAACACATCCTCGGTGAATAAAAGTATTAATTTCTTTCAAAAAATAACTTTTAACATTGAAATAATATTCCACAATATTACCATTTTTTTAAAATAGCAAATAAATGCAGCCTTTGTGAGCTTTTTTAAAAAACATTACCATTACTGATCCCAAACTTTTGAACAGCACTGTATACATTAGTAGTATTTTAAACATGAACTTTAATTGATCATCAGATGATTACTATTTTTGATGTTTCTTATGCTCCTCAAGGAAGCATTTTTTTAATAAAAAATATTAGAATATTAGACTGATTTCTGAAGGATCATGTGACACTAAAGACTGAAGTATTGGCTACTGAAAATTCAGCTTTGCATTACAGGAATAAACTGCATTTTAAAAAATATTAGAGAAAAAAATATTTTACAGTATTGCTGTTTTACTGTATTTTTGATCTAATAAATGTAGCCTGGGTGAGCTTCAGAGACTTTTTAAAATAAATAAATAAATAAATAACTATCCTAAACAATAAATGTATAAATATTACCAACAAATAAATAACTATAAAAAATAGGGGAAATTATAACACACAATTAAATATTCAATATCGGTCAATGTATTTTAAGTTTCTAAAAAAAATAAAAGGTTACACTTTGTAACAGTGTAAATATACATTTAAGTACTGAGTAATATTAATCAACAACTTGGCTTAAGATTACTTGCATGTAATTATGCTTTTCTAATTGTTATTATAATAATGAGTACATGTAACATGTGTAACAAGGACATTTAAAAATAAAGTGTATCCAAATAAAAATAAACAAATAGTAAAATATATATTATATTGTGTATCCCTATACTATCTTAAAACAGAACAATTCATCCTCACATCCTTATTTCTATTCACATACGAGACCAGTCTTAAGTAGCACAGGTATATTTGTAGCAATATCCAACAATGCATTGTTTGGTTTAAAATTATAGATTTTGTATGCCAAAAATCATTAGGATATTAAGTAAAGATCATGTTTCACGAAGATATTTCCTATCATATATATCAAAACTTAATTTCTGATTGGTAATATGCATTGCTAAGAACTTAATTTGGCAACTTTAATGACTATTTTCTCAATACTTGGATTGCACCCTCAGCTTCCAGATTTTCAAATAGTTGTATCTCGACCAAATATTGCCCTATCCTAACAAATCATACATCACTGGAAAGCCTATTTAGATTTCAGATGATGTATAAATCTCAGTTTCAAAAAACTGACCCTTATGACTGGTTTTGTGGTCCAGGGTCACATATTGTGTGATATTTTACAACAGCTTCAAACTCATTTCAAAATAAACATCAAGCTGAATCTCCATCCTTAGACCTCAACACACATCCTGGAACTCTGATTCACCTCATGTTCTCCATGGTGTCCTCAGGCATAGGAGCCACAGTCTGAACCGCAGGCAGATTTTTGCTGGTGGCTCCATTCACAAAGCTGGAGGAAGAGGAAGTGGATGCATCTGTGGCTCCTGAGAGACAACAAAAGAGAAATCACAGGTTGGAAAAATTGACTAAAGATTAAATAAAGCTTTTGGTGTAAAAAGTTGACCTTAGGGGAAAAAATATAAAAAAATGATATATTTATAAATAAATAAATATTCTTCTCACACTTTCTTAGACATTGAAAACAACTCACAATGCTGTTTTTCACTTTACATCCCCACCATCTGTCAACTAAATCTTCAACTGCGCTAAAATCAAACACTCTTTCTGGTTTTTCATCAGGTAAGAACATAACTACAGGGGCTCAAGCTTTGAGAAACATCCCCATTACTCTCGCCTCCCCCTGAGAAAGTGAAGCACCATCTTACATTCCTCTTATTTCCCTCTCTGTCAAAGCACAGTGTCCACAGCGCCCTGTGCAGCAGGGAGCTTCTGATAGATACATCACAGCAATGGACTGTCATCCTGTGAAACCACAAGCTGTCACGGGACATCTGAGGATGGGAAATCTATTACGCAGCCATCAATCGCCGTGTCAGAGATGAGTGTCCACCCATAAGCAAATACACCAAGATGAGGGGAAACGTCAAGAGGGACATCCTGATGGATTTCGCTGGAAGCACAGCTTGGCCTAATTCAACCTCGATTCAAATCAACGTCCCTTGTGCATTCTAAGCAGATCTCAATGAGGTATATGATGGACAATGGGGAATAAAAGCCTCTCTTAAGGAAAATGTTATATATTTTTTCTGTTTTCAAAATATACTGTACAGCAAAGTTTGGGGTCAATATGATTTTTCAGTAACACTTTACAATAAGGTTCATTAGTTAACTACACGAGTTAACATGAAGTAAGAACGAACAGTACTTCTAAAGCATTTATTAATCTTAGTTAATGTTAGTTCAGCATTTACTCGTGCATTATTAAAATCAGTGTTTGTTAACATTAGTTAATGCACTGTGTATTAACATGAACTAACAACTGTATTTTTATAAACTGACATTATCAAAGATTAATACATAGTGTAATAAATGTTTTGTTCATTATTAGTTCATGTTACTTAATACATTAACTAATGTTAACAAATGACACTTTATTTTAAAGTGTTACCGATGTTACTTTATTGTATTTATTTATTTATTTTGAAAGAAATGATTACTTTATTACACAAGAACACATTAAACTGATCAAAAATGACAGTAAATGCATTTATAATGTTACAAAAGATTTCTATTTCAAATAGATGCTGTTCTTTTATACTTTCTATTCCTCAAGGAAAAAAAAGGATCATGGTTTCCACAAAAAAAAAAAAAAAATTAAACATCACAACGCTTTTCAACATTGATTATAATAAGAAAGGTTTTTTGAGCACCAAATCAACATTAAAATGATTTCTAAAGGATCATGTGACAATAAAGACAGAAGTAATGACTGCTGAAAATTCAGCTTTACATCACAGGAATAAATTACATTTTACAATATATTAAAATAGCATAACATTATTTTAAATTGCATTTTGTTAAATAAATGGGTGGTATATAAAGCTATATTGTGAAAATAACATAAAATAAATAAATAAATAGTGCTGTCAAATGATTAATTGCAATTAATTGCACATTTGTTTAAATATGTGTGTGTATTTATTATGTACATACAAATACACACATATGCATGTATATATTTAAGAAAAAATATTTTTATATATGTTATGTTTACATATGTTTATATTTATATATAATATCAGTTATATGAACATAAATATACATGTAAATACATGTAAATATTTTCAAAATATATACTGTATGTCAGTGTATTTACATATATAATAAATACACACAGTATACACATATGTAAACATTATGTAAACAAAAACTTTTATTTTGGATGCGATTAATTATTCGACAGCACTAAAATAAATACTTCCATATGAAATAATCAATTTGAGAAGATATTTTTACAAATAACATTATATATATATATATATATATATATATATATATATATATATATATAAATTGTTTTATTTAAATCTCTAATANAAAATAAATACTTCCATATGAAATAATCAATTTGAGAAGATATTTTTACAAATAACATTATATATATATATATATATATATATATATATATATATATAAATTGTTTTATTTAAATCTCTAATATTAAATGTTTACAGTATAGCATTATATCAAAATGTGTTTTGTCATTACAATACAATAAACTTTGTAATGAATTTTGCAGCTCACAACAACTATATATATATATATATATATATATATATAATTATTATAGCAGGTTGCTTAAATCGGTCCTACAAAGCTGAGGTACCCAAAATTGGCTTTCAATTCCCAATAAATTCAAAATAATGAAATAAACAAATGGAAGGAATTACTATTACAGATATTTTCAATGACTCCCACAGAATCAAATATTGTTTTCAGGCCTGAATGTCCTGCCCAGAGCCATAAACACATACACACACTTTCATACCCAATAAGGTATATAAAACAGCTCTAGTCTCAAGAGTAAAATCTATAGTTTTCATAGCATGCAGCCTGAGGGGGGACTCTTGAAATGTAGCTTCCTTATAGTCTCCATCTGGCTTCATAACTACCTTGAAATGTCATACAGATCCTATCTTTCCGTCTTTCTCTATAGTGTGAGAAAGCAATACATAGTGAGGGGTGCCCTCTAGTGGACAAACGTTTCTATGCCACCAAATCTAATTTCCTGAGTTTGAATTATTTTAGGAATGACATCTTTAATTATTCTAGGAATAGCAGAGTGGAGCATGCATTTCAGTGGAAATTCACTTAAGCACCAGCACGTTCAAATTAACGTCTCATTAACGACAAAGAAAGTGGTTGTGACCATTATATCTACTTTTAGGGAGTCTATCCTTATAAAGTTAGCATAGTTAACAACATTCCAGAAGAGGTTACACTCAGACATGTCAAAGCAATGTTTACCTGTAGTGTTGATCATACTCTTGGGTGTAGCGGAGGAAGCGGCAGCGAAGATGTTCGGGGTGCTAGCAGAGGTCAAAGCACTGCTGGAGCCAGAACTGCCCACTGTGTTGACCGTCAAGCCCGAGAGAGGCTTCTTGGCCTGTACCACCACACTCCTGCAAGAGGGAGGAAAAGAAAGTGTACACAGTCTTTTACTAAGTGCACCTTGGATTTGATGCAGCTGGCAAACTGCTCTTGTAACCTGGCCAGAACAATGTGTAAACATTTAACCAATCAGCCAGGACTTCACCAAGCACTTCCCGGAAGGGACTACAAGTGACCCACGAAAACTTCCAGATTCTGCATAAGTGAAAAGAAACAAATCTAACAAAGCAAAATCAAACATTTCACCTGCAACAATAAATAAGCATGATTGCTTGTAAAATCAGTCGATTAAGCTGCAGGGAGATTGACGGCTGTTTTTCACAGTCTAGTCAGGCTGGATGAAAGCGGCCTAGATTGAACGGTCACAGTGGCAAGGGAAAGACCAGCAGGCAAAGTAAACATCCTGCTCTCCTGCCGGCCCGTGCTTGCCTTGCGACTGTACAGAATGAGAGCTCAGGACAAACAAACAGTAAAATCAAAAGCAGTGACTGCTGGGTTTTGGGTATGTTTCTCTTTTCTGCTGTTTGTCCACTGCCGTGCCTCGACATAATGTCAAACTCGGAGCAAAATTCATCAGGAGATGCTTTCCAGGTGCGTTGCAGAAATTCGTTGTTGCTATAGCAGTGCAGTTTTGAGGTGGTCACCTTAGAAAACCTTATGGGTTATTCCTACAATACAGTACATTTTCACTGCCCCATTATATCTCACTATATTGGATTAAATATTAATATTATGTTTTATTAAACTATAGAAATATTATAATTAGAAATTACATATATTATTTATGTTATATTTAAATATTACTCAACTTTAATCACTATGTAACAGGTCAATTTTAAAAGGTTTTAGTATTGTTGTTAATAAAACAGGCTATCTATCTGTCTATCTATCTATCTATCTATCTATCTATCTATCTATCTATCTATCTATCTATCTATCTTTCTTTCTATCTAATTATCTATCTATATGGGATGTTTCCTCCAAGGAGGCAGTGCCTCCTTAAAATATTGAATAAGGAAAACAATTGTAGTACCAAAATAAAACAAAACCAACATTACAAAACATAACATTGTGTATAAATCACTCGTTTTTCTGAAGAAACATTGTCCAACAGCGACATCAGCAGGTAAAGTTACAGCGGGAGACCGCGTCTCTCTCGCCTCCTCTGAGCTTATTGCGTTTAGGCGCGATATGATTGGATATGACTGGTTATATTCGCCTGTGATTGGTTCATGCGATAAATCCCGCCTCTTCTGTTCTTGTGCGTTCCACATTCGCGAATCAGTCGGAATGAACAATATAGTGGCGTTAATTAGCCTTTTTCACAAAAATCGGAAGTGACGTCAGCGCAGGGTAAAGTCAGTTCCGCTACAGGTCTGTGCCTATTATATTAATATGCTCTTGTC
>JAHKKF010538490.1:0-37728 GCA_019740295.1 Labeo calbasu
GCTGGACTAAATCAACAAGATTATGCTGTTGCAGAAGTAAAACTGACATGTGGACTATATATGTGTTGTGTACATGTATGATATATGTGTAATTTTTTTATTTTATTTTATATTCTTATGCTGCAATTATCTAATCATACAGTAAAATTGTAATATTGTGAGTTTTATTTTATTACAATGTAAAATAATATTATTTTTGAATATATTTTTAAATGTACTCTATTCCTGTGATGACAAAGCTGAATTTTCAGCGTCATTATTCCAGTTTTCAATGTCACATGATTCTTCAGAAATCATTCTAATATGTGACCCTGGACCACAAAACCATCATAAGTAGCACAAGTATATTTGTAGCAATAGCCAACAATACATTGTATGGGTCAATTTTTATTTATTTTATTTTTTTAATTCATTAGGATATTAAGTACAGATCATGTTGCATGAATATATTTTGTACATTTTCTTTCTGCAAATATATTAAAACTTTTGATTAGTAATATAAAGAACTATTTTTGGACATCCTTAAAGGTGATTTTCTCAATATATTTTTTTTTTTTTGCACCCTCAGATTCCAGATTTTCAATCTTCAATTCAGATTTTGATCTTAACAATCAATGGCAATCAATAACATCAATAGGGAGCTTATTTATTCAGTTTTCAGTTGATATATAAACCTTAAATTTGGAAAATTTACATATGCTGATTAGGAGCTCAAGAAACTTTTTTTTTTCTTCTTTTCTTTAATCATGTTAAATACGGTTTTGCTGCTTAATATTATGACTTATGAAGAGCTCAGAAATTAATAACCATGGTTTTCAATAACAGCTTCGTAACACAATCGTGCGTAACTCCTGGTGCAAAAATTCAAGCAGCTCTGCTTTGTTTGATGGCTTGTGACATCTATATTCCTCCAGATCTTATTCTAGGTCTGGAGATTGGACTGGCCATGACAGGATCTTGACCTGGTGGTTCTCCATCCACACCTTGATTGATCTTGCTGTATGGCATGGAACATTGTCCTGCTAGAAAAACCAATCCTCAGAGTTGGGGAACAGTGTCAGACCATAAGGAAGCAAGTTTTTTTATATGTAAAGATGTTTAAAT
The DNA here is from genome assembly GCA_019740295.1 of Labeo calbasu. Taxonomy (NCBI): domain Eukaryota; kingdom Metazoa; phylum Chordata; class Actinopteri; order Cypriniformes; family Cyprinidae; genus Labeo; species Labeo calbasu. The sequence goes on from JAHKKF010538490.1 coordinate 1,105, forward strand.
ATAGTCAACATGAATTTGTAAAAATGACCCCGTTCAAAAGTTTACATTCACTTAATTCTTAATACTGTGTTGTTACTTGTATGGTCTGTTTTGTTTGTTTGTTTGTTTATAATTGTTCATGAGTCCCTTGTTTGTCCTGAACAGTTAAACTACCTGCAGTTCTTCAGAAAAATCCTTCAGGTTCCACACATTCTTTGGTTTTTCAGCATTTTTGGTGTATTTGAACCCTTTCCAACAAAGTATGGAAGTATGCTATGATTTTGAGATCCATCTTTTGAAACTAAGGAACTCATACACAACTATTACAAAAGGTTCAAACGGTCACTGATGCTCCAGAGGAAAAATGACGCTTTAAGAGCCAGGGGTGTAAACTATTAAACAGAATGAAGATGTGTACATTTTTCTTATTTTGCCTAAACTTTTTCATTTAGTACTGCCCTTCAGCAGCTACAGAAGATACTTTTATGTTTCCCAGAGGACAAATTTAGTTCAGTTTATCCTGATCTTCCTTCTGAGGCATCAGTGAGCGTCTGAACATTTTGTAATAGTTGCATATGAGTCCCTCAGTTGTCCTCAGCATGAAAAGATGGATCTCAAAATCATACAGTCATTGTTGAAAAGGGTTCAAATACGTGAAAGATGCTGGAAAACAGTTGTGGATTATTCAGGTAACAACACTATAGTAAGAATCAAGCGTATGTAAACTTTTGAATGGGGTCGTTTTTTATGAATTCAACAGTTTTTCTTTTGTGGACTGTATGTAAACATTTTTACATCATACATCATGCATCGTTCACAAAGATGAATGATCCTGATTCCAGCCTTGCTGAAGCACCCCCAGATCATCACCAATAATCCACCAGATTTCACAGTGAATGTGAGACAATGTGGCTTGTAGGCCTCTCCAGGTCTCCGCCTAACCATTGGACAACCAAAGCTGAAAATTGTACTCATCAGAGACCATGACCTTACTCCAATCCTTTATGGTCCAATCCATATGGTCTTTGCAAACCTCAGACTGGCTCTTCTTTGCTTCTCATTAATGAGGGGCTTTTTTTCTAGCTTTGAACTGTCCTCACCATGCGCTTCACCCCAGGAGCAGTTTGTCGTTCTTTTTGTAGGTCACTTAATGTCATCTTACGGTTGTTGAGTGACATTCGAATAAGTTGTCAGTCATCCCAGTCAGTGGAGAGTCGACACGCCCACACACAGTATGTTTTTTTCACTTAATAGTGTCAAAATGTCAAAACCAAGTGGCATCTTGAAACATATGCTCATAAAGCTTTTCTCACAACTAACAAACTTCCTGCACCATTTTTTAATGACTTTTAAAGGAGACCTATTATGACCCTTTTTACAAGATGTAATATAAGTCTCAGATGTCCCTGAAATGTGTCTGTTTCAGCTCAAAATACCCCACAGATCATGTATTACATAATTTTCAGTGGAAGCATTTTGTGCATGTCTCTTTAAATGCAAATAAGCTGCTGTTCCCCACCCCCTTTTCCAGAACAGGGCTGTCCCTTTACACCTTGTACCTCAGATACTCTGCCAAAAAAACATCTGTTTGGTTTTGATTATCATGTATATCACACTGAAATAATGCATTTTAAATCATATTAGTTTAAGCTTTTTTTTCACAGTTTTCTGAGTGCACATATCCAAAACATGCACACAGAAAGTGTCTGTCACATGGCATGTGAGTACTAAACTAAACTTATCTTTCATGTCTTATTACTTAAGCTGCCAAATACACACAAGTTTATGTTAAAAACACAAATGAGTTACAAAAACAGTTGGTTATGTCTGTGAAGGTAAACAGCTGGGAAAAAAAAATAGTATGTTTGTATTAGATATGGAACTGGTACACCGTTGTCGCTTGCAAAAACACAATGTCGGCACCTTGGGTGGAAACATGCAGCGAAATCTGAGCGGCTCGTTTTTTTCACAAGGTTCTAGAGAAAGGCTTACCAAAAAATTTCAAATATAAGTTGTTATATTTGTCGTTTTCTGGGTTGGTAGATGCACCGGGGACCCGCTTATAGCACTCAAACACGGAAAAAGTCAGATTTTGATGTCACCTTTAACCTATTGGATATGTTTCATTCATTCTTCAAGTTCACAGGTGTCTTAGGAGGCCATTGGTGTAATTCATCACTTCTGAACTACTTCTTTTAAACTGTATATACATATATATTTTTTTATTTTATTTTTACGAATAGGATTTTGTGAAATGTTTTTGTGCTTGTGCTATCTTACACTGAACCTCAAAACTAAATTTCTGCAAATGTTCTAGATTAATCTTCCTCAGTCTCTATCACTCATTCTCTGTATCTTTTTCTCGGTATTGTCGTTTGACTGCTGCAGAGTTCACTCTGTGTCCCTGCCAATGTCACTGTTCAGTTCTTTAGCTTTCTCTCTCTTCCTCTCTCTCTCTCTGTCCCACTTGGTCCCAGGGGATGCTTTGTCGGTGGCGGTCAGCTGAAGGGCGTAACGTGGTGCTCTGCTCTCTCTCTCTCTCCTGGAGTCTGGAGGATCTGTGTGTGTGTGTGTGTGTGTGTGTGTGTGTGTGTGCGAGAGAGAGACACATGATTCTCTGCTCTGTCAGGACCAGCTGTAGATGTACAACTCCATGATTGCATTAGACATAGTCAAGAGGGTTTGTTTTCAGCTGCATGTGTAGTTGTGATGTGACAGGCAGTAAACACAGGCTCGACAGCATGTTTGTGTGTGCGCACGTTATAAAGATGTCAGCATTTGAAAAGCCTTGTGCTGTATGTTGTCTCAAAGTTGCATGGAAGTTTAGTGTTGACCTTAGCAGTAAGGTCGAATTTTTATTAGGGGGAAAAAGGAGTGTTGTTTTTTAAATACAGGACAGAACATGAGGATGGGCGAGAAGAGAACTATATACAGTAGGGGGAAATGAGCTTAATTGAGCTTTAATTTGCATTTAAAGGAACAATCCCTCAGAATGGGATGATTTTTGCGGAGCTCATTTTGACAAGGTAAAAAGGGTGTTGTTTTACACAACCACTGAGAATTTTTAACCAAAGTATATTATAGACGTTTCATTAAGACCCTAAAAAATCATATCAACTTGTGGAAAATGGGCATCCGATGACCCCTTTAATTAAAGGTCTAACAGCTGAAAATGCATATCAGAGCAAAACCAAGCCCCAATGAAAAGGAAACTGCCTGTAGAGCTCAGAGACAGGATTACATTAAGCCACAGATCTGGGGAAGAGTTCAGAAAAAAATTCTGCTGCATTGAAGACTCACAGAAGTATGTAGCCTCAATTATCCATAATGGAAGAAGTCTGTAACAACCAGGACTCTTCCTAGAGCTGGCCTCCTGCCCAAACTGAGCAATTGATGGAAAAGAGCTTTGGTTAGAGTTGTGACCAAGATTCTGATGGTCACTCTAGTTTAGCTCCATGATCTTATGTGGATATAGGAGGAACCTGCAGGAGGACAAACATCACTGCAACACTTCACCAATCTGGCCTTTACGGCGGTGTGGCAAGATTCAATCCTCTCCTCATTAAGGGCACATGAAAACATTGGAATTTGCAAAAAAACACCTGAAAGACCCTCAGAATGTGAGAATCAAGATTTTCTGGTCTGATAAACCTCAATTCCAAGCATCATGTATGGAAGAAACCAGGTACTGCTCATCACCTGCACAGTATCATCCCAAAAGTAAAGTGTGCTGATAGCAGCCTCGTGCTGCGGGGCTATTTTTCAGCGGCAGGGACTGATGGACTCATCAGAGTAAAAGGAAAGCTTAACACAGCAAAGTATTGAGATAGCCTTAATGAAAACCCAGAGCATTTAGAACCTCAGACAATGACCCTAAACACACAGCAAGAGTGGCTTATAGACAACTCTGTGAATGTCCTTGAGTGGTCCAGCCAGAGTCTGGGCTTTTGCCCAATGAAAAATTCTGGAGAAACCTGAAAATGTGCGTCTGCCCCCATCCAAGCTGACAGAGCTTGAAAGGTGAAGAGGTGATGAAAAGAATGGCAGATAATTGCCAAATGGTGATGTACGAAGCTTGTCCCAAAATACGAAAATGAAGGGGTATGAATACTTTTGCAAGGCACTGACTGTTTGAATGTAGCTTTTGATGCTGATATGCGTTAAACGATAAATAAACAAAAATCTTAGTTTGTGTGTATCCAAAAGAAAGTATTTTAGTTCCTAAAGCTTTGTAAGAATTTTATTCTGAGTTACAGAAGCTGTATCCAGCCTCCCCTAAATCTCCTCATTTATTTTCACATTAAGCTAATGCCTAATTAATTAATATGGACTCCAATTACCATTCAATTACACTAGCATGCAAAAAAAGCGTATGTGATGTACTAAATTACACTGCGTACAGCATCATGCCCACAACACTGAGAGGCTAACGGAGGTTAATCACAGTAATAGAATTGACTGAAGGAAACGTTAATGATGGTAATTAAAGCAGGAAGTCATTTTTGTATTTACTTCTGTTGGTTTTAAACATTCTTTTGTAAGATTTGCATACTAGTCGGCTTTCTTTTGATGCAATTTATATAAAATCCCAGGAGGCACCGTGTACTTGAAGTCCTGGCACTGGGACAGTTAACGGTCTCATGGGTACAGTACTTAACCTCAAATGACTGCAGGGTAAAGGAAGACTCTATAAACCTCTGTAATACTTGTAAATGTTTGTTTATAGTTTGGGGACGTCTTCAGATGAATAGATATCAACAAGTAGCTGATATTAAAAAATATGCACTATTTTTAGGACATTAAAAATGTTGTTTTTTTTTTTTATAATACTAATAATAATTATAATAAATATTAAATTGAAGTGTTTCGCACTTGTGGTCTCAGTCTTTTGGACCCCCCTGTAAGAACTACTGAGTAATGTGGTAAAACTGATGTATTATTTCAATAAACCACCTCCTACATGACTCTCCATGTATCTACAGTAATGCTGTACATTTTCTGCTGAATAGCAAAAAAAAAATTAACTTAGCAGAAATAGGGAAGTTCCCATCCTGAAGTGACATAGAGTTATGAGACCACTATGTTCCTACCTTCAAATATCAGAGGACCCCAATGCAATCAAACTGCCCATGCTGTTGTGATGATGACTGGAGCATTTGACCATTGCCACATCAGCAACTTCGCCCCATTTCATTGGCCGAGCTCAAAGTTCTTTTTCCTTCATGTTTCCCAGAAGACCCAGCGATGCGATGGCGAGTCAGAAAAATGATTTTGATCAAATAGGAGAAACAGCTGAAGATATTTGATCCCTTAGCTAAATGCCTACACTTATCTGCCCCGTCCACTGCTTTGTGAGACCCAAAAGCATTCATTTTCTTTTTTTTCCCTTTTTTTTTTTTTGCATTGTCTGCACAGTATTAATTTCTAGAGAAATAGCTCTAGATATATTCCTAAGATGTGTGCTTATCTTATTAGATTTTCAAAACGGCTTTGTGTTTGTGGGTAAAACAGATGGTATATAATGGTTTTCTTTATTTTGCAGTTTTGCTTACAGAGCATCAATGTTGTTCTCTCCCTAATGTGTTTCTGTTCACAGGGAAAAGCTCGGTAATTGATTTTCTAATGACTTAATTTTTTTAGGAATAATTATGTGATTTCTCGCCAAAAAAAACAAAAGAAATTACTTCATGGTATGCGTTTTCAGGCAGCCAAACATATGATAAAGAATGTGCATAGAGAGACATTGTCTTTGTGTGTGTGTGTGCGTGTGTGTGAGTAAGAGAAAGAAAGGGAGAGAAACAAAAAAACGGGGCATATATGGGCTGACACGGACAGAAGATCTTCTGACAACATTGACTTCATTGATTTCTGTTGCTCTGGTATGTCAGAGCAGCAGTCGATCTGGTCTCTAGCAGGCCTGCTTTTATGACAGTGGAAGCGCTGTTCTTTAACTTTGAGTTGTTGAGGAAACTGTGGGGAGACTTCTAGATAATTGAGCTCTTACATCAGATTCTGCTGACAGTTACATTTCTCAATGAAGATACGTTCCAGCCATCTTATTTCGACAGATACATAGTAAAGAAATTATTGGGGAGAGAAAGGAGGCCGGATGAAACTCAAACCTGTGTCAAAGTCAAGCTCAATCAGCAGCATTTATGTTGTAGTGTAATGTTAATGTTGATTTACCACAGTAAAATGTGGCCCTTTTTTTGGACAAACATGAAGCTTAAAATTAAAGGACTTACATTAGTTCCTCTGTTGAAACTTCATAATTTGTACTGTCATTTTAGGGTTTATTGCATACACTCTAAAAATGCTGGGTTAAAAACAATCCAGCGCTGGGTGAAATATGGACAAGCCAGCAGTTGGGTTAAATGTTGAAACCACCCTTCTAGGTATTTTTTAACTCCACTATTGCTTAAAAATTACTATATTTCTTGTTTAAAATGAACGTAAAATAGGTTGGTAGTTACCAATTTTTAATATGTTCAATAAATACAAAATTGTTTTTGATAAATTGCTTATTAATAAATGTTGACCTTTTGATTATTGCTGATGCCTCTAGTAATTATATGTCTGATTTTTAAATTTACAACCTATTTTGAATTCATTCAACTTAAAATTTTAAGGCGGCTGGGTAAAAAGCCCAGTTTTTAAGTTTTTTTTTGTTTAGTCAACTCAAATATCTAGTTTTCACTTAGTACAAAACATTTCAAGTTGACTAAACTTATTTCAGTTGACTGAAGGTAAAATTTAAAAAGTACGATAACAAATTATTTTAAATTGATTTTTTTTTTTTACAGTGTAGTTTGTAAAATAAAAATCAGACACATATTTAGAGGCATTAGCAATATTTGTGTTATTGAACATATTACACTCTAAAAAATGCTGGGTTAAAAACAGCTCAACTTGGGTTATTTGGCAACCCAGCACTGGGTAAATATTTGACAGAACACATGCTGGGTTATCTTGACCCAGCTGGTTGGGTTAAATGTTTTTACCAAACATGCTTATTATTTAAGGGTTATTTTATTTAAGTCAACTATTGTTTAAAAATTATTATATTGCTGGCTTAAAATGGACTGGAACTTACAAAAAACACAGAATTACTAGAAGCAACAGCAACAATCAAAATATGAACATTTATTATTAAGCAAGAACAAATGGACAAAATACAAGACAAATTAAATTTATTTGGGTGAATACAGCATAGTTTACAATATTACATACATTTAAACTCATTTAGCAAGCATTTTAGGCAAAAAAATGTAACATTTAAAAGTAGCATTTTAATTTTAGTGTATTCAACCATTCTCTGTAATCGCTTTTTACCGAAACACTGGTAATTTTGGTACCAGTGTGTCGCCAAAATCTAAACTGGTGAGGGGCTGCTGTGCACCGTGCTAACTACAATCTTCATACAGCGGCCTCGCACTTCACTCATAGGTTGTTTCATCAGACAGGCTTAACCCAGCAGTTGGATAGAAAACAATAACCCAGCGTTAAAAATAATCAAGCAACTTCGTTACAGAAAAACTACCCAGCACCTGGATAAAAATATATATATATATATATAAAAAAACCTCAATAAAATTACCCGACAAGTTGAACCCAGCATTTTTTAGAGTGTAATAAATGTTAAATTCCAACCTATTTTGGGAAAAAATAGCTCATCAAAATAGCTGAGTTAAATAAAACTACCCAGAAGATTTGGTTAAACATTTAACCCAGCTGGATAAAAACAACCCAGTCGTCATATTGTATAAAACCACACACAGAAAAGCTTGGTAAGCATTTTTTCCAGTTATATTTACACAGGTTTACACATAGCAAGTACACTACTGTAACCCAGGGACAATTCACAATAATGCCACAAATTCTGTCAATTGAGCTTAACTTGTACTAAACCCAAATATTTCTTTATTAGCCATTAAACATTTGTGCTTTTACAAACAACCAGTCATGAAACGGGCAATATGCGAGATGGAGAATATCTGAGACCCCAGTGGGACAGTAAAAGTGTATGTGTGTACGATTGCTCCCATGGTTCACTGGGCCGTGCTGTAATGCAGGTGATGAATGTGTTCAAACATCAATACGGTGTAAGTAACGAGGCCGGACTCTTCGGTCTGCCATGTTGACGTTTTTGTTTTTCTCCACAATGTCCCGTTCCACCCTTCCCTCCCTCTCAATCTCAATATTAAAATGTCTGCTATTGTTTTATGTTGCTTGGCACAGCGCTCCCGGCTTCTTCAATGTCATCCGCTTCATAAATCCATGTTCTGCAAAGAGCAGCCTTATCATATTATATTATGGCTGAGTTGCCGTGTTTGTGAGCGTGTGTAAGTGTGGTGTCTGGTTGCGTGCTGAGGTTAAACAGAGCCATTCTGATATTTATAGCTACAACCTTAATCACGCAAATAATGAAAAATATGCTGTGCAATGGGAGGATTTTTTTATTGGTTAAAAGAGTATAAATTTGTTATGGCTGTGTGTATGTTTGTTTGCATGTTCACCTGTTAGAGATGGAATGTCTTCTGCAAGAAGAATGTGTAGTTAATTTTGGATGAGGGTGTTTATGACTTATTTAAGGGCGCAGTGTGTCATTTTTGTGCCCCTAGTGGCAGTTCAAATGGAATTGCAGTCTGTTTGAATGGTTTGATAGAGTGTACATAACTATGTGTACATATGATGGTGTTTACACAAACTTATTTTGTCTCTCGTTTGGTGGTATCAGCAGTTTAGAAACCTTTAAAGAGACCATACATGCCTGTACTCATCTCTTCCAGCACGTCTTTATAAGTGAGTAAATTTCTCTTTAATTGCACACATAGTTATTTTATAATGGCCTCTTTTTATTGTGCCATAAAAGAGAAATATAGGAAAGGAATATTTTAAATCTTAGACCATCCATCAAGCAATCTCTTCCAGGCTTTGACACAACCCCACAGACTGTGATACTATGGTGGTTTGATACTGTAGGCCGGTGTGGATCACATGACTTCAGTTGCGCTTATTTTATATGGCTATGATACTATGTAGACGGCATCTATTAAAAATGCACATAGACACACCAAGCAGCACCAAATGAAATCGCAATGTGTTTATGACAATCAAATTTTCCACCTCGACTTTTCTTCTGATTTTTCGACCATGTGAGCGATGAAAATAATGTTAACCAATAATATCAAAGTGTAGTGTGTTTGAGTCCAGTCAAATCCCAATAGATGAAATCACGTCCCCGCCCTACATTATTTCCCGCTGAATAGTCTGTTTCACTTCAAAAGCAAAAACCACTTCAGCAGTTTATGAACTTCAGGATGAGCTTTTATTGATCAGCCATGTGCATTAAGAATCACGACAAGTGTAGAAGGAAAGAGAGAGAAAGGAACGACTGTTTTACTTATTCAACAGTTTGACACGCACCCACTCCCTAGTTCCCTACATCCATCCAGCCTGGCTCATCCAACCCCCCCTTCATTCTTTCAGCGGAGAGACAAGAAATCAATGGGCGGCCATAAAGAGCCCAGAGCCCTCTTTCCAATGATAGTGATTTGGCTTGAATACATAATCAACAATTATAGCTCATAAATAATAAGTGACATGGCATATATAATACTCACCTGGGCTTTAAGAGGACAAAGAGTGTTTAATCATGATATTAGTGCTTAAAGGAACATGCATTCAACAGCCGGTCCTGCATTGTGAACTTCACACAGAGCAAATATTGTGCGTTGTGCCTCTTTTTCTTCATCGCGGCTCTACGGGGTGATCAATGCACAGCTACAGCTGGTTGAAGGGGACCAAATCCATAAAACAGTTGATTTGGTTCCATTTTACCAGCTTTAGCAAAGCATTTTAGGATGATACCTCTATGTGTGCCAGAATCCCAAACTCAGGACAGGAAAAGGACACCGTAGAACCTGTGGAAGAAGAACAAGAAACTTGAGTTGAAACTTGGATGCTTTTTTTCTTTTAAAATTCAAGTGCACTTCTTAATTCAAGTGCACAGATACAGTGTAGAGCAGAGGTGTCAAACACAAATGCAGGAGGTGTCCGGGCCAGCAGGATGAAAGTAAAAAAAAGACAAAAATAAAAACTTAAATCGTTTTTTTTTTTTTTTGAATCATATATTCATAGATGAAGCTCCTTCATTTGTATGTAACAGCTTCATCTTAAAGCTGTTTGTATGTGCTTTAATGCAGAATACGGCACTTGGGTGTATGCACAAATTTGCACTTTTCAGCTGAAACTGGATATGTGGGTGACACAGCTGTCCCAGAGCAATGCAGTTCATTCTCCTCGCAGAGTCGCCCACAGCAGTTAATAGGGGTGCGGAAAAAAAAAAAAAAACTATTAGGGGTATTAACATCCTTTCTCAAAGTCTTAAACTATTTAAAATATTAAAATAGTTTTAGCTAATTAAAATTAAGCTGTAATAAAATAATTTGAAGTACTAAAATAACTAAAACTAAAATAAATTAAAGCTAAACAGAATTAGAACTGAAAATACAAAATAAAATAAAAGCTGAATAATAGCTTAATAAAGTCTAATTAAATAAATTAAACAAATAACACTGTACATTAATATTAAGTGCTTTTAGAGTCTGAGAAATTGTGATACTATGTAGACAGCAAAACTTGATGTTGCACTTTTAAAAAATACAGTGCTGCTCATGGCATAAGATGCAAAAAAAGGCCATAAACGTCCGTTAAAAACACATACTGTATACTGTACACACACCAACAATTAAAATATTGCAGACAATATTTTGACATTGACAAATAATACACACTTCACCTTTAAAGGTGACTTTTTGCACCACTAGTAGCACCAAATTGAATTTCAATGTGTTTGTTTATGTGACAAACTAAATTTCCACCTCTGAAATGACTTGTCTGCAGATTTTTCGACCATGTCAGCAGGGAAAATAATACTAACCAATAATATCATAGTGTAGTGCGTTTCAGTCCAATAAAATCCCAATGGATAAAATTATGTCTCCACCCTACATAATTTAACTAAATTATTGCTTTGCTTATTCAATGCTTTTAGAGTCTGACATTTTATTATAGTTAATTTTGTGTTAACACATGGATTTATTAAGCCAAGAACCTTGTATCCACCTTTTTCTTCCCGTAAAAGTGGATGCGGCCATTTGTACATTTTATGGGTCTGACTTCCGGTCTCATCCGCATCCAGTTATTTTTAGTTTTGCAGCTTGATATTACATATCGGTGTGTTTTACAATGATTTATCAATGTATTATCGTAATCATGAGCACACTGGTTTGTAGTTCAAACAGTTTTACCATTTACTGCACGTTGTTGTTCTTCATTATTTCTCTATTGCGGATAATGAACCGGAAGTCTAGCCTATAGGCTTACTGCCGTGTTGAAGAAAAAGGGTGGATATGAAGAAAATACCTATTCTAGTGAGAGAAATGAGTATCTTTAATCATTTGGCTTTTGTTTTACAACCATGTTGTTTATTAAAGCAGCATGAAGTGATTTTAAACTTCACATTGTGCCTCAAAAGTTTATATTCTGCCTTTCCTACTATTCGTATACTATATCCGAATTGCCAGTTGTAACAGGCGTTTTAGTTTATTCTGGCCTGGGACCTAGAATGAGTTTGACACCACTGCTTTAGAGACTCTATTACAGCCTGTATCAGTTTAGACAACACACGCAAACAAGAATTAATGCAGTCAGATCAGGATAACAGTGTTTTACAATTGTAGAATGGAGGTGGATGGATCATTGTTCAGAGATAAAGGGCAGGAAATGAACTGAAGAGGTTGGAGAGGAAAACAGGAGTGACCACTGATGACAGATGAAACCATGTAAATGATGGCTGCAGAAAATGAATTTATCACAGGCCTGTCAATACGGCTAATGAAGCCAGAAGACGACAACACTGCTAGAATTAACTTCCATTTACCCCCCTCAATTTCCACTCTTCCTTTGTCTCGCTTTGTCTTTTTTATGTCTTATTCTCCCTCGTTGCCTTTTAAGCGCTCTCTGTCTGTTTTCTCATTCTGTCTGAAGTCGGTGCTTTTACAAGGCAGCTCTTTGCAGTTTAGGCCAACTCATTGTGTTCGGTTCTTTATGTTTGTCCTTCAGGCTCCTTTCCTGGATCTTTAAATTAGCATGAGCTAATAATTTTGCCATTAGGGAAGTTGGCTGCCACTCTCCCTAGATAGCCTAAAGAAAAAAGCATGTATTCATAGTGTAAGTGTGTGTTTGATCTGGCTCAAGGAAACAGTGGCATTATATTTTTTATGATGGGCTATTTGTTAAATCATTCCCGCATCCACTTCGCTTTTGCTTTATACCTCAGAGCAACCCACATACCCAGTGCACTATCCCCTCCCTCCCCTCTCGTTCGCTCTTCCTCCACGTCTCTGCAATTCATATTTGAGGACGAGTGACGTATATAAGGTCAGGATGGTCACATACATACACAAAGGATTTTAGAAGTCATAGTATTATACTTGCAATTAGTATTTACAATATGCATGCTTTGTGTGGTATTTAGATTTTTGTCTGTTCTATAATAATAAAGTATTGTAATTGCAGTATTCCAAACACTTTTTATAGTGTACGCCATCTGCATCCTAACTATAGAACCAGACTGTGGAATAAAAATGTACACCTAGTTGGGACACGGTGCAAGAGAAGAGAGGAGGAAAAGGATGACAAGAAAACAGGAAGTAGAACACAAGGCAGTGCAGAGTGAATACATGACCCTATTGCAGATTTACTGCATAATTGTTCTATTAAAACATTTTTGCCTTTGTAATAATAAATGCTTGACCTTATATGTAAGCCTACATCTAAATACTAAATTAGTATCTAAATACCAACAATAAGTACTTATAATGTTAAACATTAAATGTCCTTTGTGTTCATTTTATTTATTTCAGTTGTTTCTGTGGATCAGCGCACACAGAGGACAGAGTGAAAGGGTACTGAAGAAAGAGTGCTGAATCAAGATATGTTTTGTCACATATTTTAATACCAGTTCATGCACTCAGCAGCTTAAAGCTACATTATGTAGCCTTTATACTAATAAAAATGTTTTTAAGAAACCAAGAAATCTCATTAAAGGGGATATCGAATGCAAAATTCACTTTTACATGGTTTGCATATGTGTCTTAGCAGTGTGTGGACACAACCACCCCACAATGATAAAAATCCTTTTTTTTGAATCCCCAGAAAACCAAAACAGTTTCAATTATCAAGCATTTTGAATGATCAAAATTCAATTATTGATTTTTGGAGCAGTATGACATCATATTGCTCAAGCCCCGCCCACAACCGCTGATGGACTGTCTCGTATTAGCAAATTTCCGCCCTCAGCCAGTTGTATGCTGTCCGCCATTTTCTACACACTCAAACAGCTGAAGTGACAACGGCTATATAAGCAATGCTGATGTTTTGTAGTTGGATGTAAAAGTGAACAGTCTTCATTTTCTCCCGGCCACTAAGGACGCAGTGGATTCTTTTTGAATACACGAATACACCTGAATTCGTTTATGTATGCGCAAACTCTCAAACTTTAGTAAGTCTCACACTTTATACTTTTTATGATTACTTGCAATCGCCGTTTCTCTTCCATGGAAGAGAGGGGCGGAGTGAGCAGAGCTCATTATCATTTAAAGAGCCACGCATCGAAACGGGTCTCTGTTAAAAGAGCTGTTTTCGAAAAGGTTAAAAGGGTGTTGTTTTACACGACCATTGAGGAATCTTAAGCAGATTTCATGAAGACCCTAAAGAATAATACCAGCTTGTGGAAACGTGCTTCCGTTGTCCCCTTTAAAACAAAAAATGTCATTTATGAGTGTAAAATAACTCTACCTAAATATGCATTCACAAGAGTATAATCATTACAGCTTTAAAAACCTCTAATACACAAAAGTCCTGTGCGCAGTTCACTGTATGTTTGAATTTTAGTTTAAAATAGATTTATTCTGCTTTGTGAAAGACTTTTGGATGAATTTGCTTGTATGTTAACCAAGTTACAGGTGTCAAAAGTTGTGTGTCAAATTTAAAGACAATGTCTGCGTTTATTCTAGGACTATATGTTCCACACATTCCTTTTATTATTCGGACGGCTCCATGTATGTACATACATGGTATTACATTGTGTTACAAAAATACATTTCAGTTTATGAGTTTCTCTCTTTTTTCCCCTTTCCTCTCTTCCTCTTTTCTCTCTATCTCTTTCTGCTTTCTCCATATCTGGACAAAAGTGTTTCGGGTTGAACATGTGAGTGACTCTCAAACAAAAACCAAGCCGTTAAAGGCTTAGTTCACCCGAAAATGAAAATTCTGTCATCTTTATTCACCCTTGTGTCATTCCAAACCTGTCTGACTTTCTTGTGCAGAATACAAAAGAAGATATTTTGAAGAATGTTGATTACCAAACAGTTTGAGTTGCCATTGACCTCCACTATGGACAAAAAAGACATCGAGACATTTCTCAAAATATCGTCCTTTGTGTTTTACAGAACAAAAATAAAAAGTAAAAAAGTCACACAGGTTTGTAACAACATGAGAGTAAATAAGTAAAAGTTTTAGTCTGCAATTTTCGTATGCATATTCATCAAAATTCGTCACTCACAGAACATCACGGTTGCTCTGAATTACCGCAACACCTCTTAAAATGCTTGCTATGGATATGAAAAACAGAAAATTGAACCCAATCCAATTTTTTTATGACGGACGAAACTTTCGGAGACAGTGTGTAACCGTGATTGACACAACGTGAGGTTGTATTTATTTTTTAACGTGCGAAAATTTTGGACTCAGTGTGCAAGGACCATACCCCTGTAAAATGACTGCAGCACCATGCTGTACCATTGCATCAGTGACGGCCTGTTTCATTTGTGAACCTGGACCACAAAACCAGTCATAAGGGTCAATTTTTTTTTTTAAATTTTTTAGCAATGCAACTTTTTTTTGAAAGTTCTTAGCAATGCATATTACTATCAAAAATTAAGCTTTGCTATATTCACGGTAGGAAATGTACAAATATGGAATGTGGTCTTCACTTAATATCCTAATGATTTTTGGCATAAAAGAAAAATCAATGATTTTGACCCATACAGTGTATTTTTGGCTATTGCTACAAATATACCCGTGCTGGTTTTGTGGTCCAGGGTCACATTTGACAAGTGCTATGGAAGCTATCCCAAACTAGTTTTTGACCAAAAAAATAATTCCAGGTTCTTTCATAGAGGTTTCCCACTCAGGAAGACATAAAAGAAATCCGAAAAAGAGCAGTGCGGGAAGGTTTACTGCGCAGTCCACTCTGTGTGAGCGCTCTTAAAAGACAGCAGCTGAGGATTTGTGGTAATGGAGTTGTTTAGCAGACCTGACCCCATCAGATACACACACCGTGGATGCCACAGCACAGCCTCTGTGGACACTTTAATTAGCTAGCCTACTAATTGAGTTAATTCGCTTTGCAGCAGTGCACTGAACTGACCAGTTTATTTTGCTGTGAACTTACTGAGAGCCTTTAGCAGTTCGTATTTATTTTTTCCTTTTCTCTCAGAAAAGAAATGAATCGCACTATCAGCGCAACTAGCGATCCCAGTGCTGGTGGCTTGGGCCTGGCTTTGCGCAAAAGCCTGGGGCTAGAGTTTTGGAGGTGCCCTCGGATAAGGTAGAGGATGTGGGAAGAGGTGCTGAGCGTGCTGCAGTGTGTTTGCAGTGCTGGCTTCTCTCCTTCCCTCTGCATTCGGACGTGAGCGCTAGCGTAGGCCCTTACTCAGCACTATTTCTGGCCCTGATTGGCTGATCCAGGCAGCAGACCGCTACAAATACAGTAGACAGTAGTCAGCTTTTTGACTCCCCTTTAGCGGAACAAAGTGTCAGAATTTAGGTTGATTCACTGTTCATTGAACGGTTAATTGGTTTTTGGTTTTGAAGCTGCATTTTGTTGTATATTGCGGTCTGTGGGCCTGAGCGTCCTTATTCCCACATTTGTTCATATACTTCATTGTTTCGTTTTGCCTTTATGCTATTTATATCGACAGAGACGGTAAATGATAGGAACACTGGTTTTCCTGTCACAAAAGCGCCATTGCGCAACTTGTCCAAAGACGTGCAGCAGTACTAACTCTCTACAAACCTTATTTTAAGATTTTGTAACACTAAAACTAAGATCACTTTTTACTATAAATGATTAGGAGTTTAGATTAAAACTCGCGTCATCCACATCCACTGAGCAGCACCACTCAATATGCTCAGACAGTTTCATCTAATTAAACACTGTTTTATCCTGTTTACTCTGAGATTACTGGCATCTTTGTTTTGCAAATCTTTGATTTAATTTCAGAATGATGTTATCCCCAAAGCGGTTTTATTCCTTAACCTTTTAATCTAACGGGAACACCTTTTAAGGAAATCAATAGCAATTTAGATTTTTTTTTTTTTGATCATTATTTATTTAATCCCTTTTTACTTATGCTTCTCTTTGCAGATGTTGGATCAGTGGGAATCGTCTAGATCATTTGCTCTTTCTCTGTTACTGTAGGGGGTCTAAAATTCTTATTACCTTTGGGCCACTGTAATCTGGTTTAATAGAGGCTTTTACTCCGGGGTGTAACATTTTCATCTAATTGCAGCATCTAAATTGTGGCTGCGTGGAAGTTCTTATCCTCTCTAATTTGCAGCACTGTTTTTTTCCCTCTCTCACTCTCTCTTTTATCACATTGTCTGTCCATTTTTCTGAGGAGCCCTGGATAAGGAATAGAGGGGCGTTAAAGCGTTAAACATCTGCAAGAGGAGAAGCAGCAGCTAAAGCAAGGTCTCCACCATATTGAAAGCACACATGTACTAATGACCTTCATTATATCCTAGAGGTCTGATTCAAAAGTCAGAAGAAGACAGAAAAAGAATGGATGTGTGACAGTTGAAAGGGTAAAAAACAGTAATTTCACATGCAAATGGCAAGAAAATGATCGTTTTCATCAAAATCAGCCAACTAACTGAAATAATTTAAAGTGCTAAAATTACTAAAATTTAAACTGAAATAAAAAATGACAAGCTCATACAATTTCTAAAGCTTAAACTAAAATGTAAATAAAAATGTAATAGTATAATTCAAAATATGAATAAATACTATAATAGTTTGTAAATTTGATATCACAGAATCTGCATACTTGCACTGCTGTATGTACTACTATGCAGTATTCATAAAAAAATATACCCAGACTATCCTATGAAGCCATGGGAGATCGTCATATTCATGTATGCCAGAGGTTGTTCAGTCTTGGTCCTGGAGGCCCATTATTCTGCGGAGTTTGGCTCCAATTCTAATTAAACAACTAATCATAGTCTCCAGATTACTGGAATCTTCCAGACAGTTGTTTTGGGACTGGTTACAACTAAACTCTGCAGGACATTGGTCTTCCAGGAGCAAGTTTGGACACCTATGATGTACGGCATGGAAATGTGATGCAGTTGATGGTATAAGTCATTGCATTCGCCTGTTGGCATTGTCATGTATGTCTGGATTGTATTCATACTACACACATACTTCACTAGATGCTCTGATAGCATGTAATTTCAGACATGTGCTTTCCCACTTCCTCCTAGTTTTTGCTCTGTCGCTCTCATCTTACACTTTCTTTAAAGACGCCATGAAATGCAGACTAAACATACTGATGACTTGGCCTTCAGTACACAGACTTTCGTCCAATCAAATGCTTTCTAAAATAAGAATCTTAATGCCACTCGCAACTGACTAGCACCTCAAATCATGCTTAACAGCTGTAAAGAAAAACTAACTTATGGCTATCAAAAAAAAAAATGTCTCACCACACCAATTTCCTGTTTGAGTGGAAAATATGGTTTAAAAGTTTGAGGTCTGTAAGATTTAGGTTAGAGATCTCTTATGCTCACCAAGGCTGCATTTATTTAATAATAATAATAATAAAAAAAGTTTTATACCTCTGGTTTCACAGACAAGGCTCAAGGCTAGTCCCAGGCTAAAATGCATGTTTGAGCTGTGAACTGAAAATATCTTGCTCTGACATATCTTATAAAATGTCAGTGCCATTGTTCTGTCTCAAGATGTACACCTGTAACATTTTCCCCTAAGGCAATTTTATAAAAGCTGCTTAAATAACTTAATTTAACTAAGACCTAGTCCTGGCTTAAGCTAAGCCACGTCTGTAAACTGGGCATTAATGTTTTAAAATATAATGTATTCCTGTGATGCAAAGCTGGATTTTCAGCATCATTATTCTTGTCTTTAATCTCACTTGATCCTTCAGAAATCATTCTAATAGGCTGATTTGCTGCTCAAGAAACATTTATTATCATTAATTTTGAAAACATTTGCGCAGCTTAAAATTTTTGTGGAAACTGTGATAAATCTTTACTATCACTTTTGATTAATTTATTGCATCCTTGCTGAATACAAGTGTTAATTTCTTTCCCCCCAAAAATTATATTCCCCAAACGGTATTATATGCCAACACAAGAAAGAAAATTCAAGTTATTTCATTGCATCTTTAACTCTCCTTGCTGCTTCTGTTGTACAGTTACACAAACATAGCTCACAAGCTGTGCGGAAACAGCATGATCTTTAGATACACACTCACTCACAATAAAAGTCCCAGTGAACCAGTGAAGGACAAAAGAATAAAAGGTGACGAAAAGAAAAAATGGAGAGGAACTGAAGTGGAAAAGTGATCTGGCTGAAACGATTTGTACTGTAGCGGAGCTGTGTGGTGTCTGTCTCTTCTCTCTCTCTGTGCTCAAAGAGAAAAACCTAGTGTTAGAGACTGTTTAAATGTGTGTCCACCTGAAACAATGACAGTGAGAATGGGGCCAGGGGGCCGGTGGAAGGGTTGTGTGCACGCCTGCATAATGAACGGATGAGGGCTAAGCTTGCCTGTATGTTTAAACACACACACTCAGAGCTGAGGTCATATGTTATGAGAGACTGACTATGTGCCGTCTGAAATCATACAGAAGAACATGCTTAAACACACAGGCTTTATTCATGAAACAAGCAGAATGGATTTCAGTGGAAGCCTGTTTTCACCACTGAATAAGAAATGAAGGTAATTGCAACATTTTTTCTCACAATTGTAACTTTTCTTACAATTGCAAGTTTAAATCTTGCAGTTCTGACTTTTTTCAGAGAATTGTGTGATACAAACTTACAATTCTGTTGTTTTTTTTTTTGTTGAAGTCAGAATTGTACGATATAAACTTGCAATTGCGAGTTATAAAGTCAGAATTGTGATACAAACTCGCAATTCTAACTTTTTTTCTCAGAATTGCGAGACAAACTCGCAATAGTGAGAAATATTAAACTCACAATATAAACTCACAATTCAGAGAACATATTCATTTTCCCTCAAAATTGGACTTTATAGTTATAAAGTACATAACTATATAACTATAACTATAAAGTCCATTGAGAAAAAAGTCAGAATTGCAAGATACAAACTGGCATTTGCAAGAAAAAAAAGTCAGAATTGTGAAGAAAAATAAAAAATCTTTTTTGCAACTGTGAGTTTATATCACACAATTCTGAGAAAAAGTCAGAACTGCAAATTTTCATCACGCAATTCTGAGAAAAAGTCAAAAAAGAAAGTTATATTATTATATTCTGACTTTATAACTTGCAATTGTGCATTTATATCTCTCAATTAAAAAAAAGTAGCAATAACCTATTTTTATTTTTTAAATCATACATGCTCTATAAATATTCTTACGTAAATTGGTTCATGCAGTTCTATGTACAAACGATTTATGATTTCTTTACCTAAATATATTCTCTTCATGCAGTATATATATATATATAAAATCACAAACGTGCCTATTTGTGTAGTTACCTAAAACAGTGTCAAATCTTTTTTCAAGTCTTTTTTTGTCTCATAATATTTGTTTTAAAGGTTAGATTTTGTTTCCCAGATTGTCAACCATTTGTGTTGCTGTTTCCAGTGTTGCCAAGTCTGTGGTTTTTCCTGTGAAACTGGGCTACTTTAATACTGTTGCCGCGGGTTGTTTTTGATGTCAGCGTGTTGAAGCGACCCCAATAATGTCATATTTAGCCCTTGAAACCCGAATTTACCAGGGGAACCCTGACAAAAAAGTGTGTATTTTATCTCCCGGAACGCATTTTGTAACGGGGGACCCCCCTCGAAATGCCATTGGGCTAGTATTGAGTAGCAATTGGGTGGGTTTTATTGTGAAAACCCGGCAACCCTTGCTGTTTCCCAGTAAAGTGCATGATGATTTATATTTTTAAGCTTCGATTTATTGTTTTTTTCACTAATATGTTCTGCTTTGTACTAATTCATACACAGGGTCTTATTATAATAACTCTATTTTCAGCTCTATTGTAAATGCAATGAGGTCGGTGTAATGTCACAGTGAAACTGCGCTGCATATGATGAATATACAGATCAGCGCTGAGAACTCTTTTGAGGTCTCTCCATACAGAAACTTCTTTAGGATCATCTTACCCTTCTTTCCCCAATGTCCTTCCTTATTACCCTGCGTTCTATCACTCAATCTCCTCATTTCTCTCTCTCTCAGTAATGTTCTCAGCACTTGGCTAACACCCTGCGCGGCGGTGCTGGAATGTTAACTAGGTTCTTCCTGACGCTGCACCTCTGAAATATATGTGCACTTAAAGGGCCGTGTGATCACGGATGCTCCTTATAAATGTGAGTACGGCCTGCTCACCTGTACTTAAACTTCTATTCTTTTCCAATTACCTACTTTTGAATCATGCACACATGATAACTCTATAGATCTGCACAAAATAAAAGTTACTGGAGTTGTTGTGTGCTTATTAAAACTGCTAACTTCACTCATCAAATTGACAAAAAACATTTTCTGTTTCTAGTTTTTCATTTGTGGAATCTCAATTCATTATAGGCTTTAAGGTAAATACAGAAATTGTTAATTTTGGGGGGACAAAACACTATTTATTATACATGGTGTAGAGGAGAATCACACCATGGTAATTGTAAAACAGTAAAAAACAAGTTAGAGTAATAAAACGTATTTGGCTCATGCTTAATAGATTAAAAGATCTATGATCATTTTGAAATTTTTATACTCATTTAACACTCTGACTTATATATGTAATTTAATACTTTAATACATTTATGTAGACATTTTGTGGGATTTCATAAATATATATGTATATAAGTTATTGTATAAATTTATATACACTACCAGTCAAAAACATTTTTTAAAGAATCTTTTCTGCTCACCAAGCCTGCATTTACTTGATCCAAAATACAGCAAAAAAACAGTAAAATTTCGAATTATTTGTACTTTTTAAAATAAATGAATATATTGCAAAAAACGTCATTTATTCCTGTTATTTCAAAGCTGAATTTTTAGCATTATTACTCCAGTCACATGATCCTTCAGAAATCATTCTAATATTCTGATTTGCTGCTCAAAAAAAAAAACATTTAGTATTAATATTGTGTTGAAAACAGCAGAGTAAATTTTTTTTTTCAGGTTTCTTTGATGAATAGAAGAACAGCATTTAGAGCATTAGATCAGAAGTCTTTTGTAACATTATAAATGTCTTTATTATTACTTTTGATCAATTTAAAGCATCCTTGTTAAATAAAAGTATTAATTTATTTAATCTCTTTCCTATATATATATATATATATATATATATATATATACTTTTTATGATAATAATAAAAAAATGTTTCTTCAACAGCAAATNTATATACTGACTCCAAGCTTTTGAATGATACAGTGTATAATGTTACAAAAGCTTTTTATTTCAGATAAATGCTAATGTTTGGATCTCTCTGTTCATCAAAGAATCCTGAAAAAAAATGTACTCTACTCTTTTAAATATTGATAATAATGATAATAATAAAAAAATGTTTCTTCAACAGCAAATCAGAATATTACAATGATTTCTGAAGGATCATGTGACACTGAACTGGAGTAAGCATACTGAAAATTTAGCTTTAATCACAGGAATAAATTACATTTTAAAATATATTAAAATAGAAGGGAGTTATTTTAAATTGTAAAATTATTTCAATTTAAAATAATACTACTTTTGCTGTATTTTGTATCAAATAAATGCAGGCTTGGTGAGCAGAAGAGACTTCTTTAAAAAAAACATTACATATCTTACTGTTCAAAAACTTTGGACTGGTAGTGTAACTGAAAATGAAAACTGTATGACCTAAAAGTTCAAAATGTAGATTAAATATTATTTCCTAAAAGTAAGTACTTTACAGAAGTATAGAAACAGCTAATATATATTTATAATAATTCAAATGTCTGCCACAGATTAATCCTGAAATCCTGAATGATTACTACCATATAAGGTGTAAACTGTTATATCAATATAATAATCAATAATATCAATAAGGTAATGGATGGAAATTATTATAATATTGAGATATGCTCTTATTGAGATACATCGGGTTAATATTAATGTAGAAAATAAAAAAAAATACAATTGTCACCAGTCTGCTCTATGTTCACAAATGTTCACTTTTTTTATTTCACACATATTTTTTTCCCCTTCACATTATGTTTACTTTTTATTCCAACCATAAATATTTTCTGTGTCCCTGCTGGTAGCGTGAACAATACAGAATGTGTTTTTATGGCGGCCAGTATTGCTGAATGTGCGTTGAACTCTCAGGTAGTGAATTTGACTCTGCAGGAGCGGGTGCCCTGGGAGAGAAAAGATAGACCACTGCAGGAGATTTTTACCATTCTCACACACCCACCACTCTCAAATACTACAGCGTTCAGGGCCGTTTCATGATATTAAAATGTCAATTACGTAGTTATTACAATGTTGTAACAGTGTAGTTAGTGTTTGTAATGAATTAGCTGAAATTGCAGTGGCTCTGAAATATGAACTTATTTCAATTAAGAAGAAGATGCCTCAGGCTGAGGGTGAGCCACATTGCTGCATGCAGTCTGCAGCACTGAACGACTCCTGTTTCATATCAGAAAAAGAGAGAGAGAGAGAAAGTACAGGAATTAATGTTTTCCTCGTCGCCGATGGAATGAAGCTTTGCGTCGGAGCGCCCTTGTTCTTTTAATTACTTCCTCCTGGTTTACAGCTCCAGTGAATTTTAATTATCCAACATGCTAATTTTTGGGAAGAACATCCATTTGGTATCAGGGCATTTTGGGAGAGTTGGATGGAAGCGCACTTCATGTTCGTCCCTGGATGATTTTGCTGCTGTTAGGAAATGTTTAACTCTTCTCAACTCCGGTGTGATAGGAACAGTAATTATGATGTCATACAGCAAACTTCCCACCGAAAGAATGCCCTCACCTCAGCTAAATGAAAAATTACCACCCATAATAATATGTCCATCTGCGATACTCAGCTCTAACGTGATATTCTATAATTATATTCGCAGGACATTACAGCATGTCTCTCTCTTTCCTTAGTGTTTTTTTTTCTGCAGTGGGAGCATGTTCTAGATAAGGCTGACTGTTATTGGGGTTTAAATGCTAGCAGATGTCGCTTTAATTGATTGAAACAAATTACCAACGCATTGATCCTCGGTTCGAGTGTTCCGTGCGAGTGCCACTGAAGCGAGGTGTGTGTGTGTGTGTGGGCCTGTGTGTTGCATCGCGCAGGAATTTTTCCGGTTCGTGGAGGCGCTCTGCGTACGCTGACACAGGACATAAGCATGTGAAAAAAGATTTCAAAGCTTGATTTGTTCTCTAGGTTAATTCAACCTTTTGTTCATTCATAGTCAGTCGCAGCTGAATAATGGCCTATATAATTGGTTAAATAGTTTTAAATTGCTGCCTTGTGGAAATATTCATCTAGACCTTTTCACTGCTTGATTTGTTCCAAAAATTTCGTGAGGTCGTAATGTAGGCTGAGGAAATTAGGCAATCTGGGATTTCATTGTATTCTATTACATAATATGTATAGTTAGCATTTATTTGTTTATGAAAAGTATTGAAAAATAGTTTAGAACATTTAAAACAGGGTATTTTTACCCTAAATGTAAATGTTTTAATTTTTACTTATTTATAAATATTACTTACTTTTAATAAAATTACATATAAAATAATAATATAAATATTAAAATAACAATTTTCTGTTTGAATATATATTAAAATGTCATTTATTCCTGTGATCAAATCTGAATTTTCAGCATCATTACTCCAGTCTTCAGTGTCACATGATTCTTCAGAAATCATTTTTATATGCTGATTGAAGTTAAAAACATTTGCACTGGTTAATTTCAAGATTTTTTTATATTTAGCATTTATTTGAAACATAAATGTTTTGTAATTGTCTTTTGTATGTACCTTTACTGTCACTTTTGATCATTTTAAATCCGTGGTGAATAATATATAAGCTCTATTAGTATTTTGAATTAAGTTTAAGCTTATATCGAGTGCTCAAAATCAGTCACCCACAGGGTTCAATTCCACTTCAGATGCTACTTCACAAGGCAGTAGCCAGCAAGGCCTACTGAGGGCATTGACACACTGACACACACCGTTTGATTGACAGCTTGATGAGCCCCAGTGGTAGCACAGGACATTGAGGTTGGCTAAAGGGACAGAAGATTTGGATCAAACACTGATCTCATCCTGCCACACTCTCCTGAGACCAGACCTCTGTCCCCAGCTCCACCTCTCAGAATACCAAACACAGCTGAATACCAAACACTCAGAAATGCTCTTTAAGGTGTCAACTTGTACTCTCATTTTAAAATCAAATTGCTGTGCGTTTTAATTTTTCCAGAGTAAGCACTGATAAATGCAGTTTGATTAAAAAGCACAGATTTATATGGTCGTTTGTTGGAAACTAACTTCATAAATTTACAACACACTCGAACAAGGATGGATGGACCAGGAGAAATATTTCCACCATCATTAGGCTGCCTATTAAATCCTGCAGAGTTTCCACATCTGCTACTGAACATGGTTGGGAATGAAATTCAATTAAAATGTATGGTACAGGTCAAGTTAATTAAATTGGGTAAATCATAAAACAAATGCATTCTCATAGTTTATTGAAAATTGTCTTAATATATTTTATCTTTCGACAACCTAATCATGTACTGAACTAACTCTATTCTTATTTATGATGCAATTGATGCCTTTTAAATAATATAATAAAATAAATAAATGTCTATTACACAGTTATTACTATGTAGTAACAGTGTAATTAATGTTTGTAATGAATTTGCTAAAAAATAGCAGTGAAACCTAATCATGCACCAAATTAAAACAACTTAATCTTATTTGTTATGTAATTGTTGCCTTTTAAATATAATAAAATAAACATATGCCTATTACAGAGTTATTACTATATAGTAACAGTGTAATTAGTGTTTGTAATGAATTTGCTAAAAAAATTGCAGTGAAACCTAATCACGCTCTGAATTAAAACAATTTAATCTTATTTATGTAATTGTTGCCTTTTAAATTATAATAAAATTTATTTTATTGTATATGCCTATTTTTTAGTATCAATGTATTTAATGTTCGTAATGAATTTGCTAAAAAAAAAATTGCAGTGAAACCTAATCACGCACCAAATTAAAACAATTTAATCTTTTGTTATGTAATTGTTGCCTTTTAAATATAATAAAATAAACAAATATGCCTATTATGTAGTTATTAGTATGTAGTAATAGTGTAATTAGTGTTTGTAAGGAATTTGCTAAAATATTGCAGTGGCACCTAGTCATGCACCGAATTAACACTATGTATTCTAATTTATTATGTAATTGTTGCTTATAAATAATCATTTAAATAAATAAATAAAACTTTAAGACAAAATCTCTTCTGAAAAGTTGGAGACCAGAAATATATTTTTAAATATATTAATACTTTTATTCAGCAAGGACGCATTAAATTGACCAAAAGTGACAGCAAAGACAGTTACAGTTACAAAAGATTTTTTCAGATAAACGCTGTTCTTTTAAACATCCTGTCCATCAAAGAATCCTGAAAAAGTATCACATTTTCCACAAAAAATATCGAGCAGCACAACTGTTTGAAGGTTCGTGTGACACTGTAGACTGGAGTAATGATGCTGAAAATCCAGTTTTGCATCACCGAAATAAATCGGATTTTACAATATATTCCAATAGAAAAGAGTTATTTTAAACTGTAATAATATTTCACAGTATTACTGTTTTTAATGTGTATTTCATCAAATATATTCAGCCTTAGTGAGCATAAGAGACGTCTTTGAAATCATTCAAAAAATCGTACCAACTCCAATCATTTAAATGGTATTGTATATTAATTAGATAATATTTATGCCTATGTTATACATAGTCTGTATATTGTAGGTTGTGATGGTCCAGTCCCAGTACACCCCTGCACTCAGGTGCCCATCAAATATGCTCTCCATATGCTGCTGAATTAAACCCTGTGGAAGCACAAAAGCGTCGCATCCTGTGCTGTGTTTTTTCTTTCATTACGTGTCAGTACTGAGTTCAACCCTTCAGCACACTTGTGTTAGGAAGACTAATAATGTTATGCTCTGTAACCTGCCTCCTTATTGCCCGTCTTGATAAACTGTCCTTGATTTATCTGCCTCCTCACAGTCACACCCGCATCACTTCCAGACTGCGCTGCACTTAATCACCGCTCTCGACCTGACACCATCAGCCAACATATTTTTCATAATCTCGCAAATCAGACACCGATTTATGATTTAACAAATCCCCAAACCTCCCCGGAAATATTTCTCTTTATCTCCACCATTATTGCCTCTCCGCTTGGCACACGTGACAAGTGAATCATTTTCAGAAATTACTTTATCTCGTGGCGCGATTACCCGTGTACAGGATATATGATTTACCACGTTACACTCAAGCCAATTTGTGTATGTTTTTTTAGTGGGATATTACTGCTTGTAGATCTACTGTTATATCATTATACGCTAGTCTATTTATTTAATGACTTGTTTTCTTTTGGCATCTCCGAAGCTATTTTAGCTCAGATCTGTGGCTTAGTGGTTAGCATGCTCTAGGGCTGTTCCTCAGGTGATGTAATTCTTTTCTCTCCCTACTACGTTTAATATTTTATTTTAGGCTTTTTGTTTCTGTTTATTCACTTTTTTTGTTTTGTTGCCTTATTAGTTTTAGTATGTGTACACTGCTGTTCAAATGTTTGGGGTTGGTAAAGTTTCCGGAAAGTCTATGATTAGCAAGGCTACATTTAGCCTATTTGATTTAAGAAGAGTAAAAACTGTACTATTGTGTAGGGCTTGGTAAGAAATATAAATTTCTCTATTTTAAGAGATTCTCATTTTTACAAAACTCTGATTCTTAAATCCAGAAAATCGATTAGTCTAGCCTGTTTTCAGTAAATGAACAGAACATTATAGTGCACCTCCCATCCAATAAATCACAATAAGCTTTGTGCTTTGTTACTTTTGATATGAAAAAGTCAAATTCCGTCTGTTTTATTACAGTATTCAAACAATAAATGACATTTTGCCACTGTTTAATATGTAGACTCTGTATTCTGTAGAGTCTCCATTTAACAGAAGTGGCAGCGCGAAGCACACGTAAACTGATCGTCTCATCCGCTAATACCTCGAAATAAACATGAATAAACATCTGAAGGTATGTTATACCCTAATGGACCTAATTTAATCACTCAGTCAGTGTTTTAACCTCGCAAAGACGTCAGTATAACAGCTTGTAATGTAACGTTACATTTACCTCAGAAAAAAAACATATTCAGTGATCATAAACTCATTACACAGCTAGAAAAATGAACTCTAGAGTGCTAAATATATGCATCATATTTATTTATTATACTTTTTTACTGTTCTTCAGTGTTTATGTTTAAATAAACCTGTCAAGTTTTTATGACAGCCACCATTGACTGTTTAGAGTAGAAATATAATTATGTAAATGTAACTTCATTATTATAAAAACTTAAATGTGTTTAATTTAATTGTTTTACACAAATCAATGTGTAAATGTAACCTTTAATATTATAGAAATGTATTACTAACTGACTCTCGTGTATATTTTACAGCATTAATTGAGAGATTTTTTTTTTCCTTGAGAAAATGTGACATACTGTACTTGATGTATACCCAAAATAATCAATATTGAATTGGACATCGAATCAAATCGTAAGTGTGTGAATCAGAATTGAATCGAATCTTAAAATTTGCATCCAAAACCAACCCTACTATTGTGTTTAAATTATATGTATATTTTAATGTAATTTATTTCTATGATGCATAGCTGAATTTTTCAGCAGCCATTATTCCAGTCTTCAGTGTGTACAGTTTTCCACCATTTCTTATTATCAGCTGCTTAATGCTTTTGTGGACACTGTGATACTTTTTGTTCTTTGATGATAAGAAAGTTTAAAAGAACAGCACTTATTTGAAATCTTGAAATCTTTTATAACTTTATAAGTGCCTTTATTGTGACTGTAGATCGATTTAGTTGTCCTTCCATGCTGAGTAAAAAAAGTATTGTTTTTTTTTTTTTTTTTTTTAAAAACTAGAAAAAGTTTAAGTTTAAAGATTTTTTGGAATATTTGATGAATAGAACCAAGAGAACAGCATGTATTTGATCAATTTAATTTGTCCTTGCTGAATAAAAGTATGAATTTCTTTATCAAAAAAAAAAACAAAAAAACATACTGACCCCGAACATTTGAATGTATTGTAAGTGCTATCCTGTAATTATTCTGCCTTCTATCCATATTTTCCAGTTCTCTCTACCAGCAAAATTAAAGCCTTACATCTTTTTTACCCACTAATATTTCCCCTAATAACTCATTAAAGGTATAGTTCACCCAAAAATGACAATTCTGTCATTAATTACTAACCCTCATGTCGTTCCGAACCCGTAAGCCCTTCGTTCGTCTTCAGAACACAAATTAAGATATTATTGATGAAATCCGAGAGCTTTCTGACACTGCATAGACACGCAACTGACCAGGAATGGACACACATGCATCATGGTACTCTTCTGAATGTGTGTTGACTGAGACGGAAGAGAAAAATTGTTTCATAACATTATGGTTGAACTACTGACGTCACATGGAACAATATCCTTACTACCTTTTTGGCCCTTGAAGATGTCAGTTGTGTTGCTGTCTATGCAGGGTCAGAAAGCTCTCGGATTTCATCGAAAATATCTTAGTTTGTGTTCCAAAGATGAACGGAGGACTTAACAGGTTTGGAACGACATGAGAGTGAATAATTAATGACAGATTTGTCATTTTTGGTTGAACTATCCCTTTATCTGTCTATATTTGCCTTCCATATGTGAATTATGTTGAGAATTATGTTAGCATAAACGCATATACTTATGATTTTGTGCTGGGTGGCCCCACAACCCACTGGTCCCAAAATCAAATATCCTACTATTAGCTGTAATTGCTTTATAAGCGTAGGCTGACAAACAGCTTGTTGGAAACAGTTTCGTCTGGGTTTGTCCTCTATTTAAACTGGGACTAGTAAGTGTGTGGGGATTCTAGTGGGCCCCTTGGCCCCTACAGTCCCCTCAGTGCTGGGCTTTGGCTGTCTCAGCTCACTGGCTCAGTCAGCATTGTTGCATATTTAATGTCCTGATGAACGCTTCCACCTGCTGACACAGGAAAAGTGACAGAACAATACACCTCCCAGCCCCCTCCATCCCTCCGTCCAGAGCAGCTTCACAGCCCGTTCGCCGGAACACCACCATCATCAATCCAGCCGCTCCCTCGCTCTCTCTCTCTATCTTCACCTCATATACATACTATTTCACATTCACACACTTCACAGCCTGACCTATCTTCTGTCTATCCCATGAATCTCCTCCTGTGATTCGCTCGTCTACGTACATATCGTCCATTCTCGGTCACTTCTTCCCAGTCATCCCACGGGAGGCTTATCCCACTTTCATCTCTTCGACCATATTTTCTGAATTGTGATGTCTCGCTTTACTTTCTCCTGCATTGACCCACTGAAGGCCTCGAATGACAAATGCGTAGCAGCCATTATAACTTTTTAAAGATGTCCCGCCTTTTGCATATATCTCTCCAACATCTCCTTTTCAAATTATTCCTAGATTCTCGTCTACGCTCGACACAGGCCCTGCTCAGCTCCTTGTTGGTGTAGCCAGCACTTCCTCTGATGTGATTGTTGGTCTCAGTGGACGTGCTTTACCGGGTTCTGACCACCTCTGACCATCACACAGCTTCCCGTAACACAGTCCACAGACATCAAGACTCTGCTCTGCCCTGCTGCTAAAGGCTAAGTGAATATTCCCCAGCAGCGCTTACACACACACACACACTGACACACTTGATACAAAAGCAGGACAGCTGGGCCTGTCTATCCAAAAGTTCATCTATGTACTTAGTCCCTCTGTGAGTACAGAGACTGGAGATGAAATATATACATTTATTAATGAAGCGTCAGGACTGCCAGAAGCTAAGAGGACAAAGTGGTGGGTAAAGCGCATCCATTTTAAGGGAAGGTGCCTGTGTAACCCGCACAGATGATGTCTGTTTTATTTTATTCTTCATAAAAAGTAGTTTCTAATATGGTATTTTTAATAATGCATTTTCAATTTTTAATTTTTACAGTTTTACAGTTTATTTATTTTTTTTTTTACTTGTTTTTATTAATGCTTTTTCAATTGTTGTTGGTTTTTTTTTTGTAACTTTTTAAACATTTTTAATATAATAACATATTGTGTACATAAAACAATATATACCGGGTATATTTATATATTTATTTATTTCTTGTATTATAATTTTTTATTTTTTTTTAATTAATTTATTATATTGCCACTTTTTTTTTTTTAAGTAGTTCTGTAGATATAAATTTCTACAACTACACAAAAATTGCACTCTACAAACCTCACAGATGATGTCGGTTTTATTTTATTCTTCATAACATTTTTTTATTTGTGTTATGGTAATTTTTAATACATATTTTTGTACATAGTTTTTTTTTACTTGTTTTATTCAATGTATTTTTAAATGATTATTTAAAAACTTTTAAATGTAAAAACACGTTGCATACATACATAACAAATAAAATAAAATAAATTATATATATTTACAATTTTTGTTTTATTTTTATAGGTAAAAAAATGTTGTTTATTTTTTTTAATAAATCATAATACTTTTTTTATTTATTTATTTATTTATATTATTATTATATTATGGATTAATTTTTTTCTAATTACTTTTGTAGATATACATTTCTAAAACTACACTACAACCCTCACATATGATGTCTGATTTTATTCTTCATAATTTTTTTTTTATTTGTAATATGGTAATATATATTTTTAATATTTTGTGTGTGTGTGTATGTATGTATGTATATGTATATATATATATATATATATATATACTAGTTTATTTTTTTAAACAAATCGTATTGTGATTGTATTGTGTTGTAACACTTTTTATTTTAATTAATTAATTAATTTTCATTTATCTATTTATTAAGTAGTTCTGTAAATATACATTTTCGAAACTACACAAAATTTACACTCTACTTCTTAATTACCAGATTTCAGCCACACACTTTTTTTCCTTTGCGGGATTTACTCTAAAAACATAACCGCCCGTAACCGCAATACACAACTGTGTTCTAGCTATTTTTTGGAGTAATGTAACACTACATCTTTAAGAAACTTTAAAAAGAATTCTGTGAAAATCTTTCCAGCTAACTGTCAAGGATAAATACACTATAATACCAGCGACCAATGTGCTCCCACTGTTGAGCAGAGGTTCATCATAACCAGTGGTGTCAAAACTGGAATGTTCACATTCACCAACAAACCACAGACATAAATGTCCAACAGTCAAAGCAACTGGACTTTGTTATAAATTATTTCGAAGACTCTTCACCCCAGCGGCTTCATCAGTATCACTCTGATGCCATGTGAAAGCTCTCTTCCTCTCTGTCTCTCTCTTCCACCCCGATTTTATTCATTAGTAAGCATTTGTTCACTGCACCATCTGAACTGCTGTCTGCGTGTTTTCGACATGAGGCGACCACCGTTTGATTACTCCATGGAAACCCAAGCGCCCCTGCGACCGTCGCATCACGTCACCCAGTACCGGTTAACAACCAATTTAACACTAACACAGTGTCACTATTAGGCCAAGAGTAGTTTTAGTAACAGCATATCAGACAAATTTCGATTTGCATTCTACATTCAACCGCTAAACCTATTCACGCAACAAATTTACCATTCAAATCCACAGTAAAAACCTTGTCCTTGGAGATATTCAGTAAGGAAGTGTGTTCCTCAGCCCCGTTTTTTCTCTCACCTGGGATACATACTTCTTTACATTCCATAGCTGCTCTTGTTCATATGGGCATATAAAGAAGTATGTCTACCAAGCAGGATATATGGGCACATGGACAAAGTAGATTCAATCCTAATAATCCAGTATTTATGGGCCATTAATTACCAACTGAACGACACACAAATCCACACACATAGTGTCCTTTACACTTTTAAAACTTTACATCCGATTCGCATACAAATGTCACAGGACAACGCAGTTAATTTTCACGTCACACCGCTGTAGTGTCTTTTTCCGCCAATTATATTTCGGAGATTGCATGGTCTTGTGACTTTACAGGTCAGGTCACTAACGTTGAGGGTTTTTACACGTCATTTCACTTCAATAAGCCAGCCCAAGTCCGTAAAAATAACATCAGTGCTCTCTCTGTTTTGACACTCCAGAAATGCTCAAGATTTAATAGATTCGTACAATTTTTCTTCTTTCCTCTTCACGCTGCAAAAACTGCATTGCTGTACACACACCCACACACACGCACACCCACACCAGGCAGCATGTGCTAGTTTTACTGGAAGAGCAGTTTTTCACTTAGTCTACGCAGAGCGCAGCCACACACGATTCACCTTGACTGTCAGCCCGAGAGGTACAGCTGCAGCGAGAGGAGAGAAAGAGAGAGTGAGAGAGAGATAGAGAGAGATTCGGTGCTTACCTAGTGGGTAGCTGTCAGGTAGAGTCCCCCTGCTTCAGATGGGCCAATGCACCACAAGGAGGAATAAAACAATAAAGGGCAAACAGGAAGAAGTGCTCTAGCTTTTCCTCTCAGTGTCCCAGGTGCTGCCTCTGCAGTCTCTCTCTCTCTTTCTCTCTCTCTCTCTCTCTCTGAGTCTATTTCTCTCTACCTCACATTCTCTCATTCTATCTTACACTCTTTTGGTTCCCTCCCCCTTCTCTGCCCCATCTCTCTCTTTCTCTCCTCACATGCGTGTAGTGAGAAAGTTTAGGTGTAGCGGAGGGCTGCTGTGCACCCTGATCTTCTGATGCCTGGAAATGAATGGGAAATAAACGTGCCTGACCTGCCCTCTCTACATCTCTCCTGTCCGGCTTCCTCTCTCTCTCTCTCTCTCTCTCTCTCTCTCTCTCTCTCTCTCTCATCATCTATAATGCACAGCCTATAGAGCCAGTACACTCCTCCTCCTCCTAATTCACTCGCTACCTTTACCCCTCCCTCTCCCTCGGTCTCTCTGACCCCTGACACGTGCAAGCACACACTGTCTCTTACCCTTTTACTGTCTCTCTCCAGTCACTTACAGTATAAAGTGCTTTATTGGCATGGCAAGTACAAATGTACCTTTGTAGTGCTTAGGTGATTTCAGGTTAAACTGGGGGCAAAGAAAATATAAAAATAGTGTGGGATGACGTAGACTGAGATAAAAATGTATGAGAAATTGTATCTTTAAAGGTACAACATCCTCAACGGTGTGACAGAAATATACATTATCTATCGCTAAAGGATACGTATTACACCTATTTTGCACTTTTTTTTTTCTGTGTACTTTAATTATCCTAAATAACAAAAGACACATATATGTGGTGAAATTTAAAAATGTCTTCTTTCTCAAACAGTGGTATTAAGCTGACAAGTGTGTAAGCTGCATGTTACTTTAAAAAAAAAAAAAAAAAAAAAAAAAAATTTGTGCATGAATTGTGCATTGAAAATGATTTCAATAAATTGTTTAATTATGCTATTAAATATGATAAACTGTTAGAAACTTTTTAAAATTCCTGGAAAAAAATTCTCAAAATGCTAAAAATCTATAAATAAATAAGTAAATAAATAGGAAGTCTGTGGGTGCAATATATCCTCATTTATGTAGCTATGCAAATGCCTCCAGAAGTGAACTAAATCAGACAAACTGAATAAATAATGAATCTTAATTTAATAATCTTAAATTTAATGTTCATTTAATTGTTTTTATTTATTCATATTGATATATTATATTTTCTATCCTTTAAAGAAAATGTTTTGTTTGATTTATTTATTTATTTATCCTTAAAAATGTAAAAATGCAAAAAATCTTTAAAAAATAAATAAAAATAAAATAGAAATCTGTGAATGCAGTATATTCTCATTTATGTAGGTATGTAAATGTCTCCAGAAGTAAACTAAATCAGACAAACTGAATAAATAATTAATCTTTATTTAATAATCTTAATTTAATGTTCTTTTAAATGTTTCTGTATATTCATATATATATATATATATATATATATATATATACAGTAAATACATTTGTTTAAAGATAGAAAACATGATATAAATATATATATATATATATATAATATTTTTTTTAAAAATCGTAAACAAGCTAAAAATCCTTAAAAATAAATACATAAATAAATAAAATAGAAGTGTATGGGTGCAGTATATCCTCACTTATGTGTTTATGTAAATGTCTCCAGTAGTTAACTTTATTTGACAATTTGAATAAACAATTAATCTTAATTTAATAATCGTAATCTAAATTATTAAAAAATATACATTATATATAGCTTAATCAACAAACAGTGAAAGTCGATGGGATGTTCATTTAGATATCTAGGTAAACATAAGTGGTTTTACACAGCTATAATTTTAAGGACAAGACTGTCCCTAGAATTAAACTAAAATTTAGTGATATTCATAAAGATAATTTTTTTTTTTTTTTTTTTTGGAATTCAGAACTTCGCAACTTCAACATATGATTTGTCTCAAGGTTAACCTGTAGGTAATTACCTTTAACTTTATTTAAAAATGACAGAAGTGTATAGCGTGTCCTTATGTAGACGAATGTGTGTGTGTGTGTTAGGAGAGCTTCTTTCACCTGAAAATCCCCTCTGCTCTCCTTCCTACTCTGATCAATACCAATTTATAAGCAAATGCTGCTCAGCTGACTCGCCCCTTTAATGAATTAGACCGTCGCTGATGTCACTCGACTAATGAAGCCCTTCTCAGGAGTGTTAAACAAATCTGCCGAGGGTTAGTTTACATATGCCTGTGTGTGTCAGAGAGGAAAAGTGTTTTACCAGTCCATCCTGTTTAAAAATAAGATAATTATGAGGAAAACCATAAGACTGCAGGAATACATGGCTGCAGTTGTACTCATTGAGCATGTGTGTGTGTGTGTGAGAGAGAGAAAAAGAGAGAGTGTGAATGATATGTGACTGATAATTACAGCAGAGGGCAGTCAGAGGAGGAACAGACCGCGTCTCTGATCCATTGCTACCATGTGGTTTATAACACCATACGGCTAAATCCTTTATGGAACGAGTGTTAATTACTTTTGATAATAGATAAGCAAAAGGGAAAAATATGGGTAGTTGCTATTAAAAAGCAAGAGGGATTGTGGGTGAGTGATCTGATACTATCTTAAACACACTAGCCTACATGCTGCGTGCGCTGTAGATGAGAATTCAAAGGCGCTCTGCGAGTCATAGCGCGCATACAGAGCAGGACATATTTATGCATGTGATCAGAGCAGCCTCTCCCATCACACATGTCCCACAATCCAACACTGTCTGTCTTATGTTCACACAGTCATCTCCGTGCAACTACAATATGCTGCTTGAGCACTGACAGTACATTTGTTCTGGCACTGGATTGAGATGCATTTTCATGAAAATGATCAGTTTGATTCAGTTTAGACTGTTGAAATGCCTTGTTTTTAATAGGAGAACAAGGACAAATCATGAAAGTGTTGCTAATGTACTTTAAGGGCCGGTTTTTGCACCTGATTTTAGTGAATATGCATTTGTAGGTGTTTCCCTTTCAGACGCAAAATTTATGGGAGGCGAGTATTCAGATGAATCACGCAACGCGTTTTACGTTGTATCGCGCTCGTCAAATTACTGGCATTTGCGTCATTAGTTAACACCCCCAAAAAGCATGTCTTAAAGCAGGAGGTTATTTGCGCTGGTCATTTTGGAAATGTTCTTTAATGAGCGCATTGTTAGTAAATCACGCACAGAATTTCCCCTCCCATCGGTGCTTCTAATGCTAATTTGCCCCGTTTAGTAAAACTAGGCCTAAATTGGGATAAAATATAATTTTAGAGTAATTTGTTCTTATTCATTACATACATTTTAGAGCAGTTTAGTTTGATTCAGTTTATACCGTTAAAAGCACTGTGGACAAATACTATCACAGAACGTCACAGATTTTCCGATCATAATTTAGTAAAGATAATTACATTTTATGTCATTTTGAGAGCATTTGTTTTTATCCATTTACGTATAGTTAATTTTGTAGTGTAGTGTAGTTCAGTTTGGCTCAAATTAGACTGTTCAAAAGACTTCAGTCAAATCAAGCATTTGTTTTTATTAATTATATTC
>JAHKKF010538491.1:0-13986 GCA_019740295.1 Labeo calbasu
TATCTATCTATCTATCTGTTTTCTGATTTCTAACATTATTTAATTATAATTACAATTATAATATATTAATATTTAAAACATTATAAATTAAACATTTAATATATTTTTATTTTATAAAATGCAATGATTTAACAAAATTGTCCAACAATTTTTGTTAGTGTATATTATTCTAATATATATATAATATTTGAAGATGTGGAATAAAAAATGATGACAGAAAGTCAGGAGAAACATTTAGTAGGTGTTTATCAGTCTATTTTTGTGGGGGGGAAAAAAGAAAGAAAGAAAATAAATATAATATAAGTTAACTACAACCAAAGAAGCAATATTTAATCTGAACATCTTAATGCAATGTGCATTTTAAATATTTCTATTATTTAGATATTATATAATTTACATTTTTACTATTTTATTTTTAAAATATATATTTATTTGTATTCATTTTATTTTTTTATTTTTACAGAATATTTTGCAAAATATGAAAAGATATCAGTATATCATATTTATATTATAATTGTTATGTCTAATTATTCGTTATTTTATTATAACTATAGTAAATATTTAAATTAAAATTCACATTAATTTAATTTAGCAAAATTAATGTAAAAATACGCCGTCATTATATGTCCTGTTTTGTTTTGTTTTTTTGACAATTAGTATTGAGTACTTTTGGATCCCTGAACATTATAACCAGCTTCTTTTGCCTTATTTTTTCTTACCTGCTTCTGTTAGCTTCAAGGCCACGTTGCGATATACATTCCCCAGCACATTAGTGTAGACTATATGGGTTATAGAAGGGACATACAGCAGGACTGCTGTGAAGTATGATCCAGATCCTTTGTGCCAGTCTGAGACCAGGCGCTCAAAGAGGTAGAAACCTGCCATCCCCATGACCACCAAACCCAAAAACACCCCGACCGCGGGCAGTGACACCAGACCTATCCTAAGCCTCCTCTTCCATTCGGGAAACAGCGGCTCCACTCTGCCCGTAACCGGATTGGTGCCGAGCTCTCCATGGAAACCCGGTCGGGGCTCTTGAAATTGTTCAGCTAAATTGAAAGTGCCCCAGTGATAGGATAAAG
This sequence comes from Labeo calbasu, assembly GCA_019740295.1. Classification (NCBI taxonomy): domain Eukaryota; kingdom Metazoa; phylum Chordata; class Actinopteri; order Cypriniformes; family Cyprinidae; genus Labeo; species Labeo calbasu. Next base: position 1,083 of record JAHKKF010538491.1, read on the forward strand.
CCGCGCTCCTCCTCTTCCACAGCTCCATGAACACCGTGGACCACAGCATGCTGAAGACTGCCTGCACCATGTAGGAGCTGACCGATGGCTGGTCATCGTCGTCCTTTGGCGGCGTCGGCTCGCTCTGAGTTTTATTTCCACTGGAGAAGTTTGCACTGGGGAGGAAGAAGGTGATGAAGAGGGCTAGGATGGCTGGAGGAAATAATGACAAAGTGTAGAAGTCCAGGAAGCTGAAATAATAGGCAATAGTGCCACCAAAATAAGCGTGGATGGAATCTGTAGAGAGAAAGAATGATTTGTTTAGTACTATAACAATAAAATAATTTTAATAAAATACAAAGTAGTATTATATTTAGTTATTATATTTTTATTTTACATTATATATCTATAATTTACATATATACAGAGTGTTTCTTGTCAAATTTAGCGCTTTCTAATATTTACGGTTTGACCCTATGAATGACCCGTAGCTCAAGCCAGATCTCCTTAACCGCTTCAGTTCAAAGTAAAGACGCGGAGCACAAATTTTCGTCGGTTTAACACAAGTTATAGCGCGACATAAACATTAAGTAACATCAGACGGTATGTTGAAAGATACAGTACAACTTACTGAAATATATAATGTCTCATGTAATCACTCAATCAGCGTTTCAACCGAGAAAAAGCTGTCAAATAAAACGGCTTGTAAACAATGTCTTTTAACCATGTATTTACCTCAGGATAGTTATCTAGTGTTCACAGTTAGTTAGTTTGTTAGTTAGCTAAACTAAAACACTAGATGCAGCTTATTTACTGTTAAGTATATATCACCCTGAACCACAAAACCAGTTATAAGGGTCATTTTTGTATTTTTTTTTTATTTTACATCATCTGGGAAGCTGAATAAATGCGCTTTCTATTGATGTATGGTTGGTTAGGATATGACAATGTCTGGCCGAGATACAACTATTTGAAAATCTGTAATCTGAAGGTGCAAAAAATAGAAATATTGAGAAAGTCGCCATTAAAGCTGTCCAAATGAAGTTTTTAGCAATGCATATTACTAATCAAAAATTACCTTTTGATATATTTACGGTAGGAAATTTACAAAATATCTTAATGTAACATGATCTTTATTTAATATCCTACAAATTTTTGGCATAAAAGTGCTACTTAAGATTGGTTTTGTGGTCCATGGTCATAAGTTTGTTTTTTGTTTTGTTCTTTTATGAAAATAACTTTAGCAAGTGTGATTTATTGTATCTGAAAATAATTAGAATTGAATATAATATTTTTCTGTAGTTAACTATAACCCAAATAATAGGGTTACCTGTATAGTTTACAGCATTAGTTGGGAGAGATTTTTTTTCCTTACAGGGAAAATGTGAATTAATGATTAAATTACTAAAATTCTCTCATTAAATACTCCTCCTCATGTCGTTCCAAACCTGTAAGACCTTTGTTCATCTTCAGAACACAAATTGAGATATTTTTTATGAAATCTGAGAGCTTTCTGACCCTGCATAGACAGCAACACAAATTTTATGAAGCTACGAGCATACTTTTTGTGTGCAAAGAAAATAAAAATAACAATGTTATTCAACAAACAGTCACACACAGTGAAAACTGACATGGAAGAGAAGAAATTGTTGAATAAAGTCAGTACTTTTGTCACATGGACTATTTTATCAATATCCTTACTACCTTTCTGGGCCCTGAATGTGGTAGTTGTGTTGCTGTCTATACAGGGTGAGAAAGCTCTCAGATTTAATCAAAAATATCTTAATTTGTGTTCTGAAGATGAACGAAGGTCTTACAGGTTTGGGACGACAAAAGGGGTGAACTTTCCCTTTCCTTTTTAGAAAACTAAACTATCAGTATCGAGATCGGCAGATATCATTCTGAATAATCAGCATTGGCTGAGAAATTTAGTATCGGTCCATTTTTATAGGCCTAAAAAAGATTGAAGACCCCCAGGTGTAAAGAATACTGTGGCATATGAGACACTGAAATAATTACATAACACTTTTATGAGTTCCAGTCAAAAGACTTCATAAAGTTTTATTAGTGCCTCCGTGACGGCCATTAAAATGAATTAAATGGTCCCGAACAAAACATAATTGTGTATAATTTAAAACCTGACAGGGAGGCATGTTTAGTTATGTGACGTTAATGTGTGTGTGTGTTTGTACCTAGTGGCTGACCCCACAGACTCTTGTGAGAGTACCACTGCTTCCCCAGAGCCGACAGCAGCTTCTGGTCATGAAGAGGGGTGATGTTACGGATCACGCCTGCTTTCTCCAGCTTCTGTACTGCAGCATAGATAGATAGATAGATAGATAGATAGATAGATAGATAGATAGATAGATAGATAGAGAGGTACAGGACATTACCATATTAGGTTTTAACTATGGGAATACCATTGGGAGTCTAGGTGGCATGCAATGACTAAGCAGTTCAGAGAGAGAGGAGAGTGGAGCCTACTGGCTACTCACTGAACTGCATGCTATGAATAGTGTACTAGTATATTGTTTACTGCATATAATGCACTGTATAATGTCTGCTATTTTATAAATGTACAGTTTGCGAAACAGTACGTAACCTTCAACGTCAAAAACACTTCCAATGCATGCAGTAAATAGTATGAGTAGTATTATAGTATGCTCATTTGAACATAGCCAGTTGGAAATTTTGATCATATTTAATGCAAAAATGTCTTACATGTTGTCAGTCCAGTCAAATAGGTGTTAAAAATGCATATTGCGTCTGCAACATACAGATACTTACAGATGCTCTCTCTGGCTTTCAGCTTTCCTTTGGGTGCTGGGACTCCTGGGATACGCTGGTCCTCCAAGGCTCTCATGGAATCTAATTCATGTTTGACGATGAACTGCCTCTCGGCCAGCGTCAGGAACTGCTGCATGTTGTCTGCAGAAACAGTCACATAACAATAGATTTTAAGCTAATAACATTAGCCGGATGCTAACGTTTAAATGCTAACACTTCACCAGGGAGGAATACACATTTAGTGCCTAGTAGAAATATGATAATTGCAGTGCAGACAATATCAGTCAGCCAGCATTTATCGTATACTATTCACCAATGTTGCAAAAGTTGTCACGGTCCTCAAAGGAGAAGGCCGTCATGTTTCCATCCTGGTAGGTTTTGCAGAGGCCCAGTTCCTCAGTCGCCCTTAGAAGGGTACAGCGAGGGGCTGCCACAACTATCATGTCCCCTTTCATGTCCTCACCGGGGTGAACTAACAGTTGCGCCCCTAAAACACATGTATTTATTTGTTATGTGTTTGTTTTTTATACATTTTAACCCATAAAGTTAAAAAGTGTTCTTACCTCCAGCTTTCACAGGTGCAGATATGACAGACATGATCCACTGTTTGGTGATGGGCTGGACGTTCTCAGCCAGCTGGATCAGAACCAAAGGCTCTATGTGGCTGGAGATACAACAGGGGCAACTGACCCGGGACCAGGAGCTGGGTCCTGTCACCTTGGCCAGGGTTGAAAGTCCCTCCTGAGGTTCCTTCTGGGACGTCATGGTGTCCCTGTGGAACTGTAACCCATGAGACAGTATGTATCTTTTCTTTTTTTTTCTTTTTTTTTAGAAGCATCTTAATGTATTCCTAATTTTACTGTATATTTCATATTAGTCGACACTTTTGAAGTTTCCTAGTCAGGTACATAATAGGGCTCAAAACTTTATATATTTTTTTTTATTTGAATTATTGTTTAATTATTTTATTATTAAATATCTAAACAATTAATATAAAATAATAACAATATAAATAACAATAAAATTATATAAAAATACATTTTTGTTGTTAATATTCGTCACTTTCCAAAAGTCAGGTACATAATAGGGCTTGAAACTTTAATATATATTTAATAAATATAAAAAATAATAAGAATTATTATTATTACTATTATTGTTATAATAGTATATAATATATGAAGAATAACAATAATATGTATTATTGTTGTTATTATTATTATTATTATTATTATTATGAAATTATATAAAAAATACAATATTGTTGTTAATATTCGTCACTTTCCAAAAGTCAGGTACATAATAGGGCTTGAAACTTTATTTTTTATTTTAATCATAGTTTATTTTTATAAAATTATATAATAATAATAATAATAATAATAATAAATCCAATGGCTGGTTCAAAATGGCTTAAAACGGTATTTATTATTTTAAATATTATTTATTTATTCATGATTAATTGTTATAAATAACTAATATAAACAATATTTTATTGTTATAATATTATTATAAATGTTGTAAGAAATATTAACTTTGTTTGTTTGTTGTGTTTTTTATTTTTGGACAGGATTTGTTTGCTGACAGTGAAAGTTTGTTACCAAACACTGGGTCTAAATACATTTAAAACTCTGATTTGAGGTAAGTTTGCTATTTTGTAACAACAAATATTATATCTATAAATGTATTATTTACATTTTATTATATAAAAAAATATAACATTTATTATCTTTACAGTTTATAAAATAAAATTAGTTTTGTGTCAAAATTATTTAACTAAAAACTATTAAATAAAAAAAATGTTTATTTATTTACATTGTTTAATTAATTAATTAATTTAATTAAGTGTTATTTAATTGTTAGGTAAGTTGAAAGGTCAGGACCTCTAAGGCAAAAATCACCAACGTTAGCTTTAACTACTTTTCATGCTAAGCTAATTTTATGTTAAAATAATAATTAAAAAAAAGAACTATTACTGTATTTCTTTCTTACAGTAGTTTTCACCAATAAATAAAAGAGTGTCTATAAAAATTAAACAATTTTTAAAACTAACCCGCAAGATTAAAGTCAAAACTGTATCAAATAGGCAAATAAAGAGGCGAATGGAAACAAAATACACATCAACAGTTCATTCAAATCACCTCCAGTAAATGCAAACATGTGAGTGAGTTATCAAATATCTGGCTGTTGGAAAGACAATAAACAAGCTCATACCAAACAAAACACCCTTTTACAGTGTACACACAAACGCTGCTCATAAACACCATGTACTAAACTGCATAATTCCAGCTTCAGGCACTTGAGAGAAAAGAGCATGCGAAAAGTGCTGTCAAATAACGTCACGTCCTCTGTTTATAATGACAAAAGTTGTACTTTAAACTCAAACGAGAGTGAAACTAAAACGTAAACAGGAAGTAAACGAGTTACAGAACGAGAGAGAAATACTGTAGATGTAGGAAACGGTTGTGCAGGTTACCTGTCAAAGCCAGGGACCTTCTTCTGTCGGAGCACTCGAGTTTTGTTGATGTTCACACCCCCTCCAATGTGCTGTTTGAAACAAAATGAAGTGTGAAAACTCACAGTCAGACTGTACGACGCACTTTTAGAATGGGTTGTTCAAAACACTCACCCTGTTTAGAGCCAATCCATTCGCTGGTTTACTAGGAGAGAAGAGGAATGCAGTTGAACGTCTCTCCTCCCAGCCTTTAGGGTGTGGAAGAACATTTTCATTTTTTTCCTGACGGTGGATGCTCTTCTGCAGTCTCAGCACATCTGGGTCCTATTGCCTGCCATGTTTGTTTTTTTGAAAATAGCATATGGCTAGTCTGTAGGATACTTTACAATTAAAAGTAAATGCCATATGTGATATGAACTATAACCAATATATATGGCATTTATATGAGTGAGCATGTGCAAAGGACTAAAAGGAGTAAGTTAGTGCCAAGTGTTCTTCCAGTTTAGTGCAGTTTTCACTCTGCTAGCTTTAATTTTTCAGTCTTTTTTTTTGTTTTTTACACAAAATCCCACAATTAATGCATTTAATATAATTTAAATGTGTTCTGAAGTATCATGTGACTGGAGTAATGATGCTAAAATTCAGCGTTGAAATCACAGGAATAAATTACATTTTAAAATAATAATTAAATTAAAATATTCAAATAAAAAACAGTGATTTTAAATAGTGTTTTTGCTGTACTTTGAGTCAAATAAATGCAGACTTGGTGAGCAGAAGAGACTTTTTAAAAAAAAAACATTAAAAATCTTACAGTTTAAAACTTGACTGGCAGTGCACATTGTTATTCATTAAAAATATGTTATTATATTTTATAAATAATTACACAAATATGATTGAAAATATTTCATATAAAATATTAAAATGCAATTTTTTATTTAATTTTTAAATAACATCCTCATTATTTTACAATGATAAAACATTTGCATTTTTATTATACAGATGATTACACTTCATGTCCTGTAAACGTGCTCATTCATTTCCAAGTTAACTTGTAAAGTATCAGGCCATTTCCATTATTATTAACTTACTACTAAAACCAGTGAGTGGGTGGAGACATAAAGGTGGATGAACAGGATTGTTGGCTTTGTAAATACATTCATGCAAATAACCGGAAGAGAAGAGACAGTTGGCAAGCCTTTATGTACATAAAGTGTGTGTGTTTATACACACTGCTTACATAAATAATATTTATTCTTCGAACGTTTGGGTAAAGAAATTCTTGCTTTTAGTTGATCAAGGGCAAAAGTAAACATAGTAATATAAAGTAAAAACAAAAAACGAATAAATGCTTATATATATATGTGTGTATATATATATATATATATATATATATATACATCAGGGGTGGTATATGCTTTTTTTTTTGTTATGATTTTCTTTTCATTAAGCAACGGCAAAAAAAACACAGTAATATAAAGTAAAAACAGTAATATAACAGTATAATTGTACCCCCCAAAAACCTAATAAATGCGATTTTCTTTTTTTTTTTTTCGATTTTATGCTTTTTTTTTGTTATGATTTTCTATTCATTAAGCAAGGGCAAAAATAAACACAGTAATATAAAGTAAAAACAGTAATTTAACAGTATAATTTTACAAAAAAAAATAAATAAATGTTTTTGTTGTTGTTATTTTCTATTCATTAAGCAGTGACAGAAGTAAACACAGTAATATAAAGTAAAAACAGTAATATAACAGTATAATTTTACCAAAAAACAAAACAAAACAAACTAATAAATGTTTTTTTTTTTTTTTTTGATTTTCTATTCATTAAGCAAGGGCAAAAATAAACACAGTAATATAAAGTAAAAACAGTAATATAACAATATAATTTTACAAAAAAAAATAAATGCTATTTTTATTTTTTTATTTTATTTGTTTCCTATTCATTAAGCAAGGGCAAAAATAAACAGTAATATAAAGCAAAAACAGTAATATAACAGTATAATTTTACAAAAAAAAATAATAAATGCTATTTTTATTTATTTATTTATTTTTTCTATTCATTAAGCAAGGGCAAAAGTAAACACAGTCATACAAAGAAAGAACAGTAATATAACAGTATAATTTATAATATTTATAATTTATAAATGCTATTTTTATTTTTATTTATTTATTGATTAATTTTATTATTTTTTTTATTTATTTATTTGAATTTTTTGGATTTTCTATTCATTAAGCAAGGGCAAAAATAAACAGTAATATAAAGTAAAAACAGTAATATAACAGTATAATTTTACAACAAAAAAGACTAATAAATGCTATTTTTATTTATTTATTTATTAATTTTTTATTCATTAGAGTGCAAATGTAAAAACAGTAATATAAAGTAACAACTGTAACATAACAGTGCAGTTTTACCCCCCAAAAATTGTTAATTTTATTTATTTATTAATTTATTGATTAATTTTTTATTCATTAAGCGAGAGCAAAAGTAAACACAGTAATATAAAGTAATATATATATATACATACATATATAGGTAATATAACAGTCTAATTTTACCAAAAAACAAACAAATTTTTATAAACAAATATTAAAATAAATACGAGTTATTTTAAAATGTAATAATATTTCATAATATTACTTCTTTCAAAATCTTTTGAAGGATAGTGTAGTCTTTCACACTTTTTTCTTTGCTTTAGTATTTCTATTATTAAATAATTAAAAAAAAAACGTAAGTAACATCAGTAAAAACACCACAAGAGTTCCTCAGAAATATACAGTTTATTTACAAATACAACTGCATTTGCATAGAAATTTAAATTCCAAAATAAAAATACAGTAGTAAACAGATTTATTAGAGGCATCTATAGCTGAAAAATTTTATCTGAATTAAAAGCTCTCAATATGATTACAAGTAAACAGATAAATATATTGCTCTGTTGACCTGCCTCAACTGAAAGCGTTCTCCTACGACATGGGATCTGTCCAGGATGGTGTCACAGTTACAAAAAGAATCAAAAAATCATTACAGTGTCCATTGCAGGTTTATTAGTTTCGAGGTGCCACAGAATCACGGTATGAAGAAAAGCTCTATTCGAATGTCCTTCCACGTCTTTGGCTGAAACGTCCAATTACGCAACCTAATTGGTTCGGAAGGAGCAGGAAGGTAGGTAGGCAATGCCCCTAAGGCACATCAGGATCATTTTTATTTAAATATCATATATATTTATTCATCTGAAACATTAATTATGCTCAAAATGACTGTGTGAAGCAGAGTTACATGTGGTCACAGCTTTTTTTTTTTTTTCCCAGAACAAAAGCAGGGGTTAAAACGAGCAGGAAACAATACAAAACGGGTGAGAGATCAGCCGAGGATGCTGTCGCTCTCCTGACGCCTGGTCAGATGCAACAGATGGACACCAGATGGAAGGGTTGCGCCAGCTAGATCTACATTGACGACGCCGACAGAGGATTTCTACACACCCTACGGACGGCTGGCAACCCTCACCGGCAGGAGAGGCCCGTGCACCCCGCTTCACGCCCTCACCAAGTGCGTAATCGTTCCCGTGTTAGTCAGGAGAAGCAAAAGCCAGCTCTAATCCTCAATAACTTAATATCTCACTGGATATGTAACATATTACTCGAGGAGCAGCTGCTTGTGACGTCCTCCAGATTGTTAGTAAGTTGATTGGCAATAAACACCTCGAAGTGGGTGAGATGAGAAAGAAAAGCAAGATGGGTGTGATGTCATAATTAGGGCGGAGCAAAGCCAAAGAAAAGAAAGCGACGATCCGTAAGCGATTGCAGCAACACTGAGAAGAATTAAAGCGTTTGAGACTTTCCTGAGTTTTCCTTAAAGGCAATGACGCACGTGGCCACCGAAAGGACCTCCTTCTGCTAGCCTTCAGCTTCTTAACACTACGACTAAGAATTCGTTTCCACTCGCACCTTCACGCACCGTCCCACACTTACGGGTCCCTGTCTGTACATCTCTTTCTTTTACATGGATGGGCAAAGACTGTGAGTTTGAGATTCTTGTGCCTCTAATAAAAGACATTTACAGATTTCATCCAACGTTTGATTCGTCAGTACATTCATACATAGTATATAAATATTTATATAGCTTGACATTCTGTGATTCTGTTTGTTTCAGGCACTCCCCCTTCTCTAAATAATTTACGATGATGGCGGCGATGATGATGATGATGATGATGATGATGAACCTAAGACTATGATAGCTGGTAGCAGCAGCAGGGTAAGACACTGTAGCTAACACAGTGACAGTGGGAGAGGCTTATGGGAGTTTGTTGGGTGGATTTTGATTTGGTCATTGTGGCAAAATAAGAAGGGTCTTCTAAAACGTCTGCTTGGGGATGACTGTGTTGAAGGGGTAGTCCCAGAATGTGGTGGTGATCCCAAAACCTGGAAAAAAAATAAATGGTATAAAAAGGAGACACAACAAAAACAGGGCAAACAGCAGGTTAAACGTAATATATTTTTATTGTTAATTAAATTTGTAATATTAATTAAGCTATTATATACACACATATACATATACATACACATATATATATATATATATATATATATATATATATATATACACACATACACATATATATATATATATATATATATATACACACATATATTAACAGCTGGTTAAATGTAATATATTTGTATTGTTAATTAAATTTGTAATATTAATTTAACTATTATATACACACACACCCTTTTTATTATATTCTTACATTATATTTAATATTAGCAATATAATAATATACTATTATATATATTACTAAAATATATACTAAATATGACGTTAGCATAATTAAGCGTTTATATTTATATTATTGTACTATTTAATTTATACAATATATATTTATTATACATATATTGAAAATTATCATTTCAGTTACTAATAAATATTTAGTATTAATGTTATCAAAATATTTCAATTAATTACATTATATTTAATATTAACAATATAATAATTAATATTTTATTAACCAAACTACTATTACATTAGCATAATTAATTTTTTATATTACATTATAATGTAGTATTTAATGTATACATCATATATATTACCACACAATTTATATTTTCAGAATATTTCAATTAATAATTTGTTTGTTTAATTAAAATATTTTCAAAGTTACCATTTCAATTAATATACTATATTTAAAATTAACAATATAATAACAACTAATACATTTCTTATTATTAATTAAATTAGTATTAAATGAGATTTTTATATTATATATAGTTTTTATATTATTTTATATTGTACTACATAATTTATATATCACATATATATACTAAAACAATTTATTATAAATATATTTTCAAAGTTATGATTTTAGTTAATTACATTATATTTAATATTAGCAATAAAATAATTATTTTTTAACTAAATCAGTATTAACAATTTAATTATTTTCTTTTTTTCAAAATTATTATATCAATTAATAATATATATTTAGTGTTAATATATTATCAAATATTTCAATTAATTACATTATATTTAATACTAACTATAATATACTATAATAATATTTTTATTAACTAAACTAGTATTAAGTTAGCATAATTTAATTTTTATATTATTTTATATTGTAGTATTTAATTTATACATCTTTTCAAAAATTTTCAAAATATTATTTCAATTAATAATATATGTTTAATACTAATATATTTTCAAAATTATTTAAATGTATATTTAATATTAACAAACTATTTTGCTAACTAAATTAGTATTTAATTAGCATCATTTAATTTTTATATAATTTTATATTGTAGTATTTAATTTATACACACACACAACTTATAATATATTTTCAAAATATTATTTCAGTTAATAATGTTTAATATTAATTTATTTTCAAAATTATTATTTCAATTAATCTATTTTTAATATTAACAAAATACATTTTTATTCTTAAATTATTGAGCATATTAATTAAATGATCACAATCAAAATCACATTTAATATTTTTAATATTTTATATCATTATATATCATAAATAATACATTTTAATATTTACATTTGGATTATATTATAATCTACTATAAATTACATATCATATACATCATATAAAGCGATACTTTTTATTTTAAAAGTGAGTCATTTAATTGTGTAACTAGCATCATCCAATATAATAATAAAAATAAATTAATTAAAAAAAGTTTTTAAACACTGCCTTGGACTTTGATATGGATTATCAATTTAATTTAATTTAATTTAATTTATTGTTGACTGCCAACTTGGGTAGCATAAAATGTTAAGATGTTAAGTAAATGTTTACAGTATTAAATACAATATAATATAATATAATATAATATTACATAATATTAAATTAAATTATTATATTAATATAAAATTAATATTAAATTAAAATATTAAGAAGATGTTAAGAAACAAAAATATATGTAATTTATAAAATAATGATTAAAAAAACACCTGAATTTTTTGTATATAAGTCACAGTAAATTATTATTATTTATTATGTATACAAATTATTTACAATGAACATTTTTATTTACTTTAACGTGGCACTGGTCTTAACCTCTATTTTTCTAGATGCCCTAATGCCCAGCGTCTCAAATCTCATGTGCTCACCTGCCCTTTGGTGTTCAAAGTGGTGTTTGACGTGGTATGCTTTCAGCCCATACAAGTAGGAGCCCTTCCGTGGCGAGCCGTAGTGCAGATAGTAGTGGATCATGTCGTAGACAACATATCCACACAGACCCCCGACGAACAGGGAGGTTCCCAGACCCTCAGGCAACAGCTGCTGGAGTATCAGGTAAAACGCCCCAATGACGATGGCAGCCAGACTCGGAGGAAACACCAGACGAGAGCCGTCATACGGAGACTGGTGGGTAAGAAAAAGACAGTTTGGTTGAGGTTCTTCACTAGCTAATGAATTATGTAAATTAATCTTCTCAATGAATTATTAATGAATCTCAAGAATCAAATCAAAATGACACCTTGTGGTGCTGGCCGTGCAACAGGAAGTGTAGTGTGATGAGGTAATAATTGTGGGCGGGCGGGCGCATGTGGAAGACGAAGCGGTGGATGCAGTACTCGATGAACGACCACAGGAACATGCCAAACATGAAGATGAACGGAAAGCTGTACTTGTGGACCAGAATGGAGTAGTCTGAAAAGTAAAAGTGTAAAATAAAATAAAAAAAAAATCCACCAATCCATAACTTCACTTACTTAAAGGTACAGTTCACCCAAAAATGAACATTCTGTCATTAATTTTTCACTCTCATGTCATTCCAAACCTGTAAGACCTTCGTTCATCTTCAGAACACAAATTAAGATATTTCTGATGAAATCCGAGAGCTTTCTGACCCTGCGTAGAAGAGTAACGCAACTGACACGTTCAAGACCCAGAAAGGTAGTAAGGACATCATTAAAATAGTCCATGTGACATTAGTGGTTTAATAAAGTTAAATTGATCTTTGAATAAAGTTGTTATTTTTACTGTCTTTGAGCAAAAAAAGTATTCTCTGTCTGATGTCTCATGGACTTGGACATGGACATGGATTTTAATGATGTCCTTACTACCTTTCTGGATCAGAAAGCTCTCGGATTTCATCAGAAATATCTTCATTTGTGTTCTGAAGATGAACGGTCTTACAGGTTTGGAACGACATGAGGGCATTTATGACA
>JAHKKF010538492.1:0-15574 GCA_019740295.1 Labeo calbasu
ACCCACACAATGTATTTTTGGCTATTGCTACAAATATACCCCAGCGACTTAAGACTGGTTTTGTGGTCCAGGGTCACACACACACACACATACATATATATATATATATATATATATATATATATATATATATATATATAATTAGAACTACACACACACACACACTTACTTTTATTTATTTATTTTATTTTTTTAATAACTTAACTTAATAACTTAATAACTTAACTTTAAGCAGTTTTTAGAATTATTCAAAATATTATTTTTATTATTAAAAAATATAAAACATACATAATATCCTATATATATATATATATATATATATATATACACACACACACACACTTATTTATTTAGTTTAACATTTTAGTTTAATTTATCATTTAACAGTTTTTCCAATTGTCTAAATATTATTTTTACCATTTTTATTATAAAAATATATAAAACATACCTCATATCTTACATATATAATTATAATATACAGAAATATATATGTATGGAAATATATATTAACACACACACATTTATTTATGCATTTTATTTATTAAGTAAGCTGTTTTTCTAATTATCTAAATATTATTTTTATTACCAAAATTAGTGCTGGCCAACAATTAATCATGATTAATCGCATCCAAAATAAAAAATTTTGTATACATAATATATGTGTGTGTGTGTTGTGTATATTTATTCTGTATATATAAATACACACACATGAATGTATATATTTAAGTAAAATGTTGTTTATATATGAAATAATTGTATATATATAATATAAATTATATAAATATTAATATATACGTGTAAATAGTTTCAAAATATATACTGTATGTGTGTGTCTTCATATATACACATAATAAATATACACAGTACACACATTATATAAACAAAAATATAAACATACCACGTAAACATACCTCAAATCTTACATATATACAGTTATACAGTCACTTTCCAGAAAAATAAAATCTATCAGCACATCTATATAGAACATTAGATGACAATAAAAATGAATATATACTATTGTATATAATTTTAGCATACACAATCTTCAAAATGAACTGAAATATATAAATAAAAAGTAAACATTTTCAAGAAAAACAGCTCTAGGTTTAACACTACTTGCTCTAGGTAAAATACTCTCTTACGGTGTTAAACAATAATTAGCAACTTGGAGACTCACATATAATGACTCTCCACATAAGAATGGATCTGTGTTACAGTATTACAATCAATATTCATTAGGTGTAAAGTGTACGCTAGTATCTTCAGCTAACATTAGCACAGCATGATAAATAATTTGTGTGGGAAACACAAACTTTTTTATTATTAACTTCAATTTGTCATACACACTAAAAGCCTCCAGTTTCTCACAAAAGCCTCACATAGGAATTGATTTCACGGTAGCTAATGGTGTTAGAATTACAGGCATTAATACACAACACGTAACATATGGACCTGGTCACTTAGACAGGTGTCAGCAATTTAGAACAGCTAGACCTTATTTTTCATGCTCTACGGGGCCGAAACCGGGACGGCGAGAAGAACGCTCTGCGTTTTGTAATGAAAGCGCAACGAGTTGACGCACGTTGTTGAGACGTCGGCCATCCAGGCTCCGTCTTCCACTCACGAATCATAAAGCGCATCCAAACGTAAGCACACAAACATCCACGCGCTTACACACACACAAAACACACAAAAACTCCATCAGCCTCCCAGGAGGCCCATACGAGTTCTCAGTACTATCCTGCCTCCCCTGACGATTCAGTTCACCAGGTGTTGTCTGCAACAGGCAATTAGTAGAATAGGTGTACCTGTCAATCACGGGGGCTGGAAGATTAGCTGCTTGCCCGTAATTAGCGGGTTAGAGGCTTCTTGGCCCAAAGGATAAAGGCTTTGCCAATAATGGGCCCTGGGGTATTAATTACTGAAGGTCGAAGCTGCAGTAAAGGCCAGGATCTTAGCAGCAAAGCACGTAAGATGATTGTTTAAATTTCAAAAATAATACTGGTCTGACAGTTGTTAGTGTCCCAGGGGGTTGTGGGTACAAGGTAGCCGAGGTAATTAGTTTGAAGAGGAAAGGGCATGGTTGCAGGCGTGTTTGTGAAGAGCGAGTGTGGAGAGAGAGAAAGAGAGAGAGTGAATGAGATAGGGAGCAGTCAGAAAAATGAAATAAGACAACGGCAAGGGGCGAGGAAAAGCGGCGGGATGAAATGAAAGAAGACGCGGCGCATTTTTCCACCCCTACTTTAAACTGGCTGCCCACCCCTGTGGTCTCACTTACCGGCTCTCTCACGGGCGTCATCGCCTACCGACCTACGGTGTGGCACGGGGGTGTGCGTACACCTCTATGTGTGTGTGTGGGTAGGCGGATAGGCAGGCAGGGGGTAAGGGGTCTTATTAAAGTCCTAAAGATGGACTGACAGATGCTGAGAGGCGAGGAAAACAAAAGAAGCCACTCACCTCATGTCGGCGGCCGTGGAGCGGCAGATGCCAGCGAAAATAACCGCGGCGGAGGGGTTCAGCCAGAGTTCATTCGGAGGAGAGGTGATGAAGTGGACCTGCCACCGGCTTACTGGGCCCTGGAGGCCCCCGGGGCCGGCCCTGTTTCTGCCTCCTCGTAACGGCATTAAAGCCACAGAGAGCCGCGGCCACATTTCACGGCCCTCCTGCGGTGGCCAGCGCCGTAGCTGACGTAGCACCGCATGTAAGCGGGCCGCGGACGAGGTGCTGTTCTAGATTAATGTGCCGTCCCGTTCTTGATCGTAATTTACGACGCCTCTAAATGAAGACCTGAAAAGAATGGAGGGAAAATCCCTGACCTGTCTCCAGATTTCAATATCCCACTCTGTCTCTCGCCAGGTCACAACAGGACGCTTCCACTCGCACTCGTGCACTGGCAGGGAAAACGGAGGCCGTTACAGTGTGACTGCCATCAGATTTATTCACTTGAAGACAGGCTTGCAGCTTGGCGAACGGATAAGAACCTGATCGACGGAGGCTGAGGAAACAAAGCAGAGGAGATAAAACTTAAATAAGAATATGCTCTTTGCCAAAATTGACTTCTTCCCAAATGGCCTGAGAAAAACCTGGCTGGGTGAACCTGTTGAGGCTGGTTCTGCATCCAGAACTTGCACAGAGTTGGTCAAGAAGAAGGCCAAAACCCAAACCGGTGGCCAGCAGAGGGCAGCGTAGCTTCCACGGGTTTAGCCAGCAGGTTACTAATAAATCTGTGCTCATGTAAAACTCTGCACCTGTGACTGGCCACGGGGTCTGATCTGAGACGAGCCATCCGGTGCACAGTAAACATGTCACTGGCCCTGCTCCTCGCAGCGCAGTTTATCCATACAATTAGACTGCAGCCGTAAATAAACATGAGGCAGATTTTTGTGCACTTTACCAGCAGGACAAAACCCCATTCTCTCTTCCTTAGGGGAGAATGTAGAATCAGGTAAAGCATTCTACATCTTTTTTCACTAACCAAAATCAGATCTGCTTACTCAGGGCTCTACGCTTACTTTTCTCTTTAGGAGCACTTGAGCACAGTCAAAATTTCAGGAGCACCTTCTAATCAATATTTTAAAAATCTGATAAAAAATTAGCCTTTCTATTACAAGGTGATATCCTTAAAGTGATTTACAGGGGAATTTTGTTTTTACCTTTGTAATGGCATTTTTCTAAATGTATTAAAAGTATATCATCTTTTATGTCAAATAACAAAAAAAACAAAAAAAAAAAAACTTTTTAAGCTTACCAATTTAAAATTACCAATCAAATGAAATCAGTATTAACAAAATGAATTTGTACTACAGAGGTGGCACAGAACACAAAAGTGGCTTGTAGGTGTATTTTCATATGTTTAATGAGGGTCAAAGGTGGCATGAGTGCAGTCAAATTCATAAACTCATGTTGAGATTAATGTTTTAACCCTTTAACTGTCACCGTCCCCTCTGTGGGACGCCTAAATTTACTTCACCATATTACAAATAATCCTAATCTAATCATGACAAATATTACATCGTTGGAAAGGTCTAAGACTCCTAAACAGATATTTTACCATATTTTTGTGTTAGAAATTATGTAGGAAAAGTATTAGATTAATATATGTCAAGAGTGCAGCTTAAAAAAACAAAAAAACAAAAATTGACATCATAACATGAGTTCTGACCTTTGTCACAAAATACTTTCTTCATTGCCTTTTTTTTTCGTTTTAGAAATCATAAGAAATTATATATCAGTTTAAACCTTAAAGTCTCAAAATTCATCCTTTGAAAGGCATTTTAAAATCAGACATTGCATTACCACAGAAAATTTACATTAAAATCATATTCATTCATAAATTATAAAAATTTAAGTCTGGATAGTGCAGTTTTATGTCTGTGTTCAAAAATGGGACTGACAGTTAAAGGGTTAAACAAAAAAAAAATGAATACAGAAATATTAAATGATTTAAATTACTGAAAAGATACTTTAAAAATGAAACTAAAACTGCCAGTAGGTGGCAGCAAGTCACTGATTTAATTACTGAATCATACCATTCATTTGATTCGTTTGAACGGCTGATTCATTCAGGAATAAAGCAAGTGGTCTTTATGAATGGGAATTTGAATCATTGACTCACTAGATTCGTTTAAAAACGCACGTTCATTCATAACGGAAACACCGCTGTTTGAATGGAGATGCGCAGCGGCTCAGTTGTGACTTGTTTCAAACTATTTTTGACGACGAAATAGAGCAAAATCAGGGAATAGTGTTGTAGTCAGACAATGTAAGTCAGTTAATATTAACTTCTTGTTTACTTTACTGTTGTATTAAATCAATATCTCATTTACAAACTCCCTTAAAAATCAATAAAAGCTGTCACTCATCTTAGTTCATCGCGATCTCACAAAGTTTCATTATAATCAATGAAGCTCTCTACACTGTACAATGAATCTCTTATTTACACTCTCTCTACACTTTGTTTATGAAAGGATTTGCGAGATATATCTGTGATACATTACTCAACGTTGCAAAAACTCGTAGAAACCTTTGAAGCTCCCCTCAGTGCAAACACAAATATGCTGATCGTGTCACTCGCACATGGTGCTCAAAATCTTTTTTAATAGTCGCACACAGTAGTTTTCAGTCGCAAATGGTCACACTGCAGGGTCCTGTATTCCTAAACATCAAAGTCTGAGTAAATCTCATGTGATCTCTACTGTAGATCACATTTCACTCCTAAAATTATTAATATATTTTAGAAAAAGAAATTGTTATCCACAATTTTTTTTTTAACTTTAAATGAAAATTAAAGTAAATCTAAGTCTTTCTTTTGATGTTACAGTAAAAATATGACCTCTGAAATAGGAGTTTCAGAGATTCAACTGACCTCTTTCTAACATTTTTCTTGACATTTAAAATTGTAAACAGTTGCAGCTTATTAGGCCGTTCACTATGATTCCTAATTTGTATAAAAGAACATCTTAAGTGAATAAAAGAAACAAAGAAGCAGTGTTGAGACACATGTGCTGCATAAACAGGGTTTAAAAAGTTTATAAAGACAGAAAAAGATAACATTTACATCATGTAGTACACATTACAGTGTCCTTTATGGCAAGGAGGCAAGGTTGATTTTATCTGCCATTCGATATCTTTAACCTAATGTTCTCCACAGGGAACACCATAGGGTACCAGTGAGTGCTCCCCATAATTCCCGGTAGTCCTGTGTGACAGAGATTAAAGAAGAGTAAACAAAATGCTCTGCTGATCTCTCCTTTTCTCTCTGACACACGTTATTACACTGACACCTGTGCGTAACATGTGGAACTTAATGTCTTTTCATTTGCCATTTGTTTCCTCCTAAACAAGGCAGGGCTGTGGGTGCCGTGTGCCTGGTGTAAAAGACGCCTGGGGAACGCCAGCTGTGGATTTACAGTCAGGCACGCAGTCGTCCAGAAACCCGTTGTAAAGGCCCAGCAGCTGATAAGAGGAAATCAGTTTGTTGTCTCGATTCTTGTGATGCTGCAGTGTGTCGAACAGATTTGTACGGGCGAGACTGAACAGGTGCGGGGACGAGGAGGCGTTGTTGCAGAGACAGAGCCGATTTCTGCCTGTGTGCAAGAATGCGTTTATTTTTGGACACCTAACAAGCAATCATTTTTTTCTTTTGCATTCACTCATTTACAATGTCACTACAACAATGTAAACAAATAACACAAAATAAAGCTATATAACAATAACAATTTTTCTCACATATTAAAATAAATAAGGCCTGTAAAAAGGTACAAACTTGTCACTGGCCCTAATCAGTAAAGAAAAAAAGAAAAAATAAATGAAAAAAACGTGTCTACACTGTGAGGTGCTAGAATATGAATAATAAAGTTGTATTTTAATATATAATATATATTATTAAATACAGAGCTGGATAGTAACTGATTACATCTAAAAATCAAGCACTCCTAATTACAGTATGTTACACTTTATAATGCTCATAATCAGATTACAGTTATTTTATTATGGATTACATAGTATTATTACACAATATTTTAATATTATTCATTCACACATACATACATATTCACACAATGGCAGTAAATCATTCATAATTTGTTGATTCTTCTTTTAAATTGATTCCCTTATGTTTTTGTCAGACCACTTGGACATGATGTTATTTCTTAAAATATCTCTGAGGAAGTTAATATTTCAATAATTTAACAACACATTCGCATGTTTACGATGTCACTTAATGGTCACATTGACATGCAGGTAAACAAATTAAATATTTCTACTTACGGTGTTTAATTAATGAGTAGCTTTTTATCAACTCTAATGTAATGTTTAATGCATTTTATGATGCTGGAAGAAAAAGGAATATATTCTCTTTCTTATTCTCTTTGCTTTTTTAAATCAATATGGTACGTTCAATGGCAAGTTTAAAACAAGTTCAATAAAAAAAGTAATCTAAAAGTAATCTAAAAAGTAGTCAGAATACATTACCTATAATGAGTAACCAAGATTACATTACTAACTACCGTTTTCATCATATAATGTGTAATCAATAATGGATACAATTTGTAAGTAATCTACCCAGCTCTGATTACATATAATATATAATATAATAAATTAGTAGTAGTTAGGGATGTAACAATATCAAAATCTAATGATACAATAATATCTCAATATGAAGTTCATGGTACAATATTTTTTGCAATATTTTCATATATTCATACTGCACTTTTAAGCTAAAGATTATGTTCCATGAAGATATTTAGTAAATTTCCTACTGTAAATATATCAAAACTTTTTAAATTAGTAACATGCATCGCTAAGAACTTAATTTGGACAACTTTAAAGGCGATTTTCTCAGTATTTTGATTTTTTGCATCCTCAGATTGCATATTTTCAAATAGTTGTATCTTAGCCAAAATTGTCCTGTTCTAACAAACCATACATAAAAACGGACAGCTTATTTATTCAGATGATGCATAAATCTCAATTCGAAAAAATGGACCCTTATGACTGGTTTTGTGGTCCATGATCATATTATTGTATTATATATATTTTTTTAAATTCTTATTTAAATTACTAAAGCATAACACATTTATATTTTAAAATATAATTAAAAATAAACACATTCTAAAATTTGAAAAAATACATAAAAAATACATTGTTCCTATTAATTAATGCTACATGTTGTAATGTAATTTCTTATCTCACATTTAATACAAAGTGCAGTTTGAGCATCTCAGTAGGTTATAGCCATGGGACCAGCTCTCTCCGCCTCCTCGTGCGGTTGTTGTGGCAGCCGGGCGCCAAGGGGAAGCCCAACCCTCAGCACACCCTGAAGCTCTGACTCTGGTTTTGATTCAGTCACCTGGCCAGCTTTAGTTCATTGCAAGCCCACACTAATCGCTAGCAGAGGCCTTTTCTTATTCTTCCTGCAGCTTACTGGTTTTTCACATGCTGATTGCATTCCTACTCCCCCTCTTGTTCCGTTCTGGGAAAATCTGGACTGGCGGATGTGTGCGACTGCTTCCCCCAAGTTTCCCACTTTGATCCAATATGACTGGTATGTTTCCTCTAATTAAGAGGGATTTCATTCGCCTTTCCTGAATAAAAAGAAAAACCTCAGTTTTCGTTCACGCTCGCATCCCACCCCGTGTTTATTTTTCCTTCGTTTCAAAGCCCAAGCTAATTCTGAATCCGGCCCGGGACCGAGAAAGCAAAAAGACATTAGAGATAATGAGGGTAAACTTGGAGTTCTTCCACCTCGAATTTCGAGGTAGCGCTGGAAAAAATCTGTGAAACTTAGCGAGATAGAGTGAAATGTCGTAAAAGTGCTAAATCTTTCTCTCTCCCTTTCCGCCCATGCCCGGTTGGAAGGGACCCAGAGCCATTAGTAGGCATCAGTTCTGGCTAGTGTTGGCTGAAGTTAATAGTGTGTCTCCAGTCCATCAGGCCAGTTTGCCGGGTGGCACAGGGCTAACTTCTCCTCGGTGGCCCCTAACGCTTTATGGGGAGTCGCCTGCGCTAAGCACTGCTCCTCTATGGTTCTGCACTCTTCCATTATCCCACGCTTCCAACCTCCTTCCTGGATCAATGACACAATAGGACTCTCAGTGCTAGAGTTTTCCATATTCACACACAAGGATACCAATGATTACAGAAACTAAAATAGCCCAACTCACCAATTGTTATGGCTTCACCAAATAAGAATCCTAAAAAATAAATATACTAAAGTGACCCTTATTTTCCATGTAATGCTTCTCATATTTGCTACTACATGCTACAGCAAGTAGTCATTCAGCAGACACTTTTATTCAAAGCGACATACTGTACACTTATTACAGGGCCAATCCCACTGGAGCAACCTGAGGTTAAGTGCCTTCATCAATTGCTCAATGATGCATGACTAGGTCAAAGTGGAATCTGGACTTTCTCACATGGTGTTTTCTGTGTTGATATTAGGAGAAAATTCATGGAATATATTTAGAAAGAATGGGAAAATTGAAGTAGATTGATAACTGAAAGCAGACCCTGCTAGAAAATCCAGCTTAAACTGAGAAGATGTGTTTTGAAATGCGTTTCAGTTTACAGAAGATTGTTAGCTAGTCAATGCTCGTTATTGGTTGGTTGACCAGCTAGTATGTTGCAAAAAGCATCTTGACCAAACTGGATTGGAGCCAATGTTGCTATCAGCAAACAAAAACTAAAACTAAGCTAAACTCAAATGAAAACGTAACTGGGGAACACTGAAACTAACCCAAAATACATTTTGATGATTCCAAAACGAACTAAAATGCAAATAAATATGGGCCACAAATTATATCCCACAATCACAGAAACATTTTTAAATGACTCCAGTTAGAAAAATCAAACAAAATTAAAAAGACAAATTGAAAATAAAATAGAAATAAAAATTAAATTAAAAAACATCAAAAATGGTAATAACCCTGCTGAGACAGCTAATGGCCAGCTTGGACTAGTTAAAGACTGGCTAGAGCCCAGCTACTTTGTTCCAAAACTCCCATTCACTTTAACAGGATAGTTCACCCAAAAATGAAATTACTCACCCTCATGTCGTTCCAAACCCACAAGACCTTAGTTTATCTTCAGAACACAAATCAAGATATTTTTGATGAAATCCGAGGGCTTTCTGACCCTGCAATAAACTGCTGAATAAAGTTGTTATTTTTGTTTTCTTCACACGCAAAATGTATTCTCGTAGTTGAACCAAAGCATGGACAATTTAGCGATGTCCTTATGACCTTTCTGGGCCTTGAACGTGTCAGTTGCGTAGCGGTCTATGCAAGGCCAGAAATCTCTCGGATTTCATCCGTGTTACAAAGACGAACGAAGGTCTTAGGGGTTCAGAACAGAGTTATTAATGACAGAATTTTAATTTCTGGGTGAAATAACCCTTTAAGCACAACCGCTATATGCACGCTGTATGTGCATATAGCTTTAATAAACAAGTTTCTCTTAAAAACATAATAAAAAACAACCCGAATTTTCCTAATGGAATTATTACCTGGGTCTAGTATGGATCATCATTTGTGGTAAAGCAGTACGCAGTGCAGCATAAAGCCAAAGGCCCCCTGGAGTTATTATTCCATAATTTTGATTTAGTATTCCAGGAATCCGCAGAGAGGACTGCGGGATTACTACTATGGCCTTGAGTATCTTAGAGAGGCTCGAGTGGCTGTCAAACTTTCCACACAGTCCCTGAAAACACTACGCAGGCAGTATATAGCACAGCAAGTGCATTAATGCGCTGATTGGTCCATGGGAATACGTACTGAAGAAACAGATGTACTCCTGCAGTCGGCAGGATTTCTCATCGATGGACAAGGACACCGCGTTTTCATAAGGGTGCACGGCCTATGGGTAACATAACCTGGCTTTGACGCTTAGCCAACCGCATTTCTCTCCAAATCAAATACGACCCTTGTCCTTATTCTTCAGCCAGAGAGAAAGAGGGGAATCAAGGGACAGTGCTGTTTTCATTAATGAAAGCTAAAACGAAGTCTAAATGAAAACATTTGCGTTAACTAAAACAAAAATAAAAAAATACTGAACATCTGAGGAAAAACTGACAATTAAAAAAACCTCTAATTAATTAAACACCAACTAAAAATGGTCATACATGAATGTTAGTCTTTGTTTTTCAGGTATGGTATATAATAAAGATTTTAAATATGAAAATGGCACTAAGACTAATAACACTAGACTGTGCTCAGAAATGTATTTTGCTAACACTTTAGTTAACATAAGTTAACCAGTTCAGTTAACATGAACTAAGAATGAACAATACTTCTACAGCATTTAATCTTAGATAATGTCAATTTCAATATTAATGTTAATTGTGCTTGTTAACATTAGTTAATGCACTATGAACTAACATGAACAAACAATGAACGACTGTATTGTCATTAGCTAACATTAACACCAGATTATTAAATAAACAGATTAATAAATACTGTAATAAATGTATTGTCCATTGTTTGTTCATGTTAGTTAATACATTAACTAATAGAACGTTATTGCAAAGTGTTACCAACATTTCTCTGGGTTCGTACCGATACTGTAAAATGAAATTCTTTTTTGATTTTCAAGGACTTCAATCAGAGACCTCACTTATCGCACAATGTCTTCTATTTAAGATTAAAAAAAAGAAAAATAGATAAATATACTAATAAAAAAAATGGCAAAAATAAAGTGAAGCACTACTAAAGTATTACAAAGTATACTACACTTACCACGGGTAATTTTCTTAAGGGATTTGTATTTGTGTATAATTTCTTTCTTTTTTTCTTTGTTTTGTTTTAATAACTGTACTGCCTAATGGTTTGATGTTTAAAGAAAAAAATAAGACAAAAAACAGATTTGCGAAATCGCTCCAAAATCCTGATCTGAAACAAATAATTCACAATCCCACACCGAAGTCCTGATCTGAATCAAATGATTCGCGACCCGCGTTCCGAAGTTCTGATCTAAAGTAAAAGATTTGCAAACCTGCAAAGTTCTGATCTGATCTGAAACAAATGATTCATGATCTACACTCTGAACTTCCGATGTAAATCAAATGATTCACAATCCACACTCTTAGGTCCTGATCTGAATAATGATTCACAAACCACCATTTCAGATCAGGACTCAGTGCAAATCACGTATCATTTGACTTAGATCGGAACTTTGCGTATCCTGAATCATTTAATTAAGATAGTGACTTCAAATCACATATCGCAAATCATTTGATTTGAATCATTCAATTCACAAAATGATTCACAAACCCGTTCCAATCTAAACAAAATGATTTGCAATACGTGTTCTAAAGTCCCGATCTGAATCAAATGATTCATGATACGCGTAGTTCCAATTTAAATCAAATGATTTGTGATACATGATTTGAAATCCCACAGTGAATCAAACAGAGAATCATTTTGTGACACTATGGTTTAACTGATTTGGAATTTCGAAAAGCTCTGTTTCACCCATCACTACGTGCTTTTTAAAATCATTACAAGCAATGACGAAATTCAAAAATTTGATCTGTTTTTTTTTTCTAGTAAATTGCATGAAATGAATGATTGAAGTCACAAGTTTAAAACAATCGGAGCAGCTCCAGCATAAATGACTCAATTGATTCGGTTCATCTGTTTCTCTTTTCACATCTTCAGCCATGTTTACACGACACTGATAGTACTACTACTTGCTAAGCTTGATTGTTGTCTGACGTTAACTGAAATCGAAAAAAAACAAAGCAAAAAGGTACGTTATTTGAACTGTGTTACTTGAATTTTGTGTGAAAGATCAGCTTATTGACTAAATTAAACACTTGTTTAGATACACTGACTTTCAATAATTCAAGCACTTTTCAAGTACCTCTTCAGGAATATTGCTAATTTCAAGGGTTTTTGGGGCCTTAAATTTCAAAAAGGCAAATTCAAGTATTTCAAGCACTTTAAGCACCTTGTACGAACTGTGATTTTTATCTTTTAAGTTTTCTATATTTTCAATTGAAAATATAGAAAAAAACCTAGATAACAAAAATAACTATATATATATATATATATATATATATATATAGTGTGAAAACTAAATTGGAAAAAAAATAATAATAAAAAAAAAAATAAATAAAATAAAATAAAATAAAAAAACATTCCAGCATGTGATATCCTTTATAAAAATTAAGACAAAAGAGTCACCTTTCTGGTCGGACATTTAATGAAGACATCGGTGAAGCTCTGTTTGGATATACTCTCACTTACACACAAACACACACACACACTTTTCCACTCACTCTGGAGAATACAGATCGTGAAGCAGCAGTGAAAAGCTCAAAGAAAACAAACACACCATAGACCCTGACTCGCTCTGACATACCCCTTATGCATAAGTAAGGCTATTCTTTTCTATTGTCTTTGACAAGTGATATTCTGAATATTCAACATACAGCTCTTTGTTTTTCTGGCCTCTGGTCCCAGATATGAATGTTAATATTGACAAAGGCCGAGGCATTTTTCGACACCTCAATTCTG
Source organism: Labeo calbasu (assembly GCA_019740295.1). Classification (NCBI taxonomy): domain Eukaryota; kingdom Metazoa; phylum Chordata; class Actinopteri; order Cypriniformes; family Cyprinidae; genus Labeo; species Labeo calbasu. The sequence goes on from JAHKKF010538492.1 coordinate 13,017, forward strand.
CCACAGGTTTTTCTAGGACGTTGCTGAGAAAAAAAAGCACAACCTCTCAGAGAAAAGCAAGCAAACGCTGTTACCTGGGCCCCTGAGCACTGAACGCAACAGTCGGGCCCCTTCTCTCTCGCACAGCGTCCCACGGGGGAAGTTTTTTTACTGGTTATAGCAGTGAGAGAATGAGGCCTTGGGCAGTGCAACCGACGCGAGTGTTGCACAGAAAACATGTAACTGCAAGAAGCTGATGAAATCTCACATGCTTGAGAGTTTTGAAGCTGCACATGCAGTCTGTTGATTATGAATAGAGTCTTTTCATTAATTCGACTGCATGCGAACATGGGACATGAAATCTGCATGAGAGAGAAAGAGAGAGAGGTGGATTAGCTCCAAAACACCCCGAAGGAAGTGGGGTGTACTGAACTGGAACAAACCAGTCTCCAGCCTGAGGGAGAGGAGCATGTGTAACAAAGCAAATACAAAGCTGCCCATAGGCCTCTGAGCGCCCCCTCGTCTTGAAACACTCCACTGTGTCACCTGTGCACGAAACAATCTCAACTCAGGAGGCTCTGAAGCGACTAACATGTGTCGTTGGTGCAAATAAGAAGATTATCGTTCCGTGTTGTTTACAGCTTATTTCAAAGACAAGCTTGGCGAAATTCATCCGAACCGAGATGATATGCGACATTCAAACACGTTTTGATGGAACGATCGTTCTGTGTTTTATTGCATAGCACTGGCGGACGGCCTCGGAGAGGTTCCCATCACAGGAAGTGACATGCAATATTATCTCTGGGCATGACAGCAGCATAAAGTATTAGAGGATGGCTAGCATCTGGATATGAAATTAAGCTTTTATTGCTGGTGCGTAGTGTTGGGGAATACCATATTTCAGCTGTATGGGACAAGGGATTGCTTTCTGAGATATCTGCTTTTTTAGAGATGTACAACCTGATTTGCCAATTCCTGCATGGGTGGATAGATACAATATATTGTAAAACACTATTAGTGCCTCTAGGTTGACCAACAACAGCATGCACTATCACAAAACAGAGAGAACTATGTCTGATAATTGTGATAAACTGTATAAAATACTGCAAAACAGACACTGATTTTCAACCCAAGCATACATCAGTGTGGTGGCATTGAGTAAGATACTTAACTTCAGGTCACTTGAGGGGAAATGGCACTGTATGCATAGTACTGGAAGTCACTTTAGATGAAGGTAAATCAACTAAATGACTAATTAGCAGATCTACACCGAATCTGGAGTCACAGAATTGACACTCTGCTAAACCTTGTCTGTCACTGACCAGTTGTACCTAGGCAACTTGCCATTTATCATTTTAAACTATGTTTCAGCCTTCGTTTCCGAACAAACACCTGAATCTGCTCTAGGAACAAATAATGGTTTTCATTTTTACAAAAAGATATTGATTCTTAAATCCCAAGAATCAATTACTCTTGCTGTTTTCAGTTAATGAATGGAATATTGTAGCACACTTCCCATCCTGTAAATCGCAATAAGCTTTATGCTTTGTTATGCTTTAAGCAAAGTTTCAGATTTTAAATTCTGTCCATTTTAATACAATAGTCAAACAATAAATGCTGTTTGGTGCTGTTCTAATGTGGAGTGACAGATCGCTGTGGTGCCTCAGTTCAAAGCAGCAGCACGAGGCGCATGTGAACTGATCATCTTCTCTGCTTTAATACCATTATCATGAAATAAACATGAATAAACATCTGAAGGTATGTTAAAGACTACAAATTACTGAAATCCGTATCCTGTCTCATGAAATCACTTAATCAGTGTTTCAAACGTGCAAAGACGTCAGTAATACAGCTTGTAAACAATGTTACGTAACGTCACATTTACCTCAGAAAAAACATTTTTGGTGACCATAAACTCATTAGTCATCTAAAAAAAGGAACTCTAGAGAGGAGCATTTTGCTACATATATGCACCTTATAACATATTCAATGTAAATAATACTTTTCTTCAATGTTTAATTAATTTCTGAATAAATCAGTCAAGTTTTTATGACAGCCACCATTTAAATGTTATATATGTTAAATGTTATATATACAGGTGCATCTCAATAAATTAGTGTATTAAATAAACGTGTGTATTAAATAAATGATTTTGGCTCACATTTAACAAAACCCCACCAATTCACATTCATCTCAACAAATTAGACTACTTCATAAGACCAATAAAAAACATTTTTAGTGAATTGTTGGCCTTCTCTAAAGTATGTTCATTTACTGTACATGTACTCAGTACTTGGTAGGGGCTCCTTTTGCTTTAATTACTGCCTCAGTTCGGCATGGCATGGAGGTGATCAGTCTGTGGCACTGCTGAGGTGGTATGAAAGCCCAGGTTTCTTTGACAGTGGCCTTCAGCTCATCTGCATTTTTTGGTCTCTTGTTTCTCATTTTCCTCTTGACAATACCCCATAGATTCTCTATGGCGTTCAGGTCTGGTGAGTTTGCTGGTCAGTCAAGCACACCAACACCATGGTCATTTAACCAACTTTTGGTGCTTTTGGCAGTGTGGGCAGGTGCCAAAT
>JAHKKF010538493.1:3157-29011 GCA_019740295.1 Labeo calbasu
AATGAAAAGTCTATAATATACTTTGGTTAAAAATTCTCAATGGTAGTATAAAACAACACCCTTTTTACCTTGCCAAAATCAGCTCTGCAAAAATCATCCTGTTCCGGTCGAGGCTGCTTTAAATGTTAATGAGCTCTGCTCGCCCCGCCCCTCTCTTCTCTCTGTGGAGTGATGAGCCTGTTTACTTCAGCCACGTTTAGCCGCATTTAGCCGCTAAACTTGCTAACTAGCACGTTATTAGGAAACGTGATCGCAAAGATTCATAAAAAACCCTTATACTCACTTCTGCTGTAGGTGAAGCTGGATCACGAATGATTTGCACGAACATAGATGGATATATGTAGATCGGGAGGCGCATTCCCTTCACAAACAAACGTAATCCACTGTACCTTCAGTGGCTCAGATGTCGGGAGTAAATGACGACCACTATGTTCATTATTACATCCAGCAACACAACACCTCAATCGCTCAATCGGAGATATTCTTGTCTAACGTACATCCCTGCTCCGGCATCGAAACAATGGAGGTCGGACTGTTACAGCTGGTTTAAGGTGGGTCTGAGGTAAGACGCTCATGTCAATCAACTATCGTGGGAGCGACCATCTGAGAATGGCTCGATTTAAAAAAGGGGATATTATTTTTACAGATTAATTAAAAACCACTGCATGGATTTTTATCATTATTGTGTAGATGTGTACATACACTGCCAACACACGTTAAAACATGTAAAAGTGAATTTTACATCCGATGACCCCTTTAAGTAAAAATGTGAGTAGATCAATAATTTATTTGATACCATGACCATTTACCATGTTAAATGAAATTTTATTTACTTACTCAAATATTTGAGCAAGCTTCAAAACCAGTATTTATGAGTAATGTGAAATAGCAGCTAACTATGATCTATAGGACACACACATGCTAACCAAACAACAACATAACAAACAACTATAAATCCTAACATACACTTATAGATCTCTTCCTAGTTTAATTTTGTGCAAAAACACACAAAATACCAAATATTTCATCATTTACTCTTCTTATGCACTTCATATCAAAGCATGGTGGGAAAATCAGACTTCCCTCCCATTAATAGGCAGTGGGTCCTCCCTAACAGTTTCCACCCTTCTAGGAAGGCTTTCTGCAAGGTGTTGGAACATGTCTGTGGGGATTTGCTCTCATTCAGGCACAAGCTAGTGTGTAATTTCTGCCATAACATCACCAAACAGAAATGCAACCTAGTTTGCTTATAGCTGTCTCTGCACATTAAGCTGGGACATTTTAGAAATTACATACTCTACCTTGAAGTGCCAAAATACCTTTATGATTATCCTTCACTCTTCATTTACAACCAACCAATTTTTGGCATCTTCTGAATAACACTTTGATCAGACACTTCCTCCAGAATTCCTACAACAGCAAAACACAAGATGAAAGATCCCAAAACAGCAGCGTCAACAATTCACACTGAGTGAGGACTTGTGTTTAGAGCCACACAAAAATACGTTCCAGAGCAGCTGGGAATGTTACAGACGGTTCAGATTTAGGCTGGGACTTTAGTATACGGACAGCATGAGATTCGCAATAGGTTAACCGTGTGCTCGCTCGCTTTCTCGGTCTCTAAATCCCTCTGTAATGCGCTTTTTGCGAAAGCCCACCCGTGCTTTCCAATTAAAGCTAACTATTGTTTTATAGCTGCGCCTTTAGGATCAGGCCACACATTTACCAGTGTGTGTCACATCCACACAGGCTGTGCCTAGGTAAATAAATGACTAAATGCTTGGAAACTGATTACAGAGCACAAATTACAGACAATAAGCAGCACCGCAGTAGCCAAGACATATTGTGGATCCCAGAGGAAAATGTTTTCATTCAAGCATTAACATCGTCTCAGATGTCGCTCCGAAAAGGGAGACTTAAGTATAGATACAAGAGAGGCAATTGTTGACATACAGTAAAATTATAGAGCTGCAAAATTAAAGTGGATAGCACAGTCCACTTTTTTCCCTTCATATTCAAATCTGACTGTTGATTAAATAGTATTCTGGAAATTCTGAACACAGCTTGAGACGTTGCTGAGATCTCTTAAAGGGATAGTTCACACAAAAATGAAAGTTCTGTCATTAATTACTCACCCTCATGTTGTTCCAAACTTGTAAGACCTTTGTTCATCTTCGGAACACAAATTGAGACATTTTTAATGAAATCTGAAATCTTTCTGACCCTGCATAGACAGCAATGTAACTGTAATGTTCGCAGGCCCAAAATCGTATTAAGGACATCGGAGGAAGATAACTGTTGAAGTCGTTTTTCATTTGTTTTGTTTTCTTTGCACACAAAAATAGTCATAGTTTTCTACAATTATGGTTGACCCACTGATGACACATGGACTATTTAATTGATATCCTTACTACCTTTATGGACCTTGAATGTGTCAGTTGTGTTGTTGTCTACGCATTCATCAAAAATATCTTAATCTGTGTTCTGAAGATGAACAAAGGTCTTACGGGTTTGTAATGACAGAACTTTCATTTTTGTGTGAACTATCCCTTTAAGAGATCTCAACAACGTCTCAAGCTGTGTTCAGTCTCTAAAAAGCAAACAAAAAACCTCATTTCTGTCTGGGGGATATAAGTCTATTAAGAAGATTACAATATATGTTTAATGGTCTTTGAAGTAGTCTTCCTTTTTTTGAGAAAGAATACAAAATAAATAAAATAAATAAATAAAATAAATAATAATAATAAATAAATAATTTGCAATGTATTACAAACTAATTGTACTTAGCATTTGTAGCATTTCTATTGCTAATTTAATTTTTAAATTAGCAGTACAACTTCAAACGAGCTAATTTAAATAAAATAAAAAATGTATTTAATGTATTATTAGCTAATACATTATTAATTAATTATCATGCGAAAATGATCAAATAAAATAAAATAATACAATTAAATAAAAAAAAATTTAGTCAATAAAATAATAATTAAAAAAAAGTAAAATAAAAAAAAAGAGAAAAATCACAAATCTTAATGTTCCTAAAATATGTTTCATTTTCTTTAATGTTATGTTTTTTTTTTGTGGTTAACCATGATATACATGGATTCTTATAGATGTATATATACATCTATAAGAAAAATGAATCATACATGTAAAATAAAACTACTTTATTAATAACTACAAAAGAGAATATGCAAACTTCCTGACTTAAGCAAAAAACTCCATTTAATCTCCATTCAATCTCATTGTTCCCTGCCAACAATAAATGAGATATCTACAAAAGCCCATTTCTGGCAATTAAAAAAATAAATAAATAAAAAATAAAAATAAAAAGGTAATTGCAACTTTTTCTCTCACAATTCAGACTTTTTTTTTTTTTTTTTTAAATCGAAATTTCGAGTTTACACCTTGCAATTCTGACTTTTTTCTAATGCCCTGCAATTCTGAGAAAAAAGATTCTGAGAAAAAAGGTCAGAATTGCAAGTTTGTTTCACAATTCTGAGGGAAAAAAGTCAGAATTACAAGATGTGAACTCACAATTGCGAGAAAAAAAAGTCGCAATTACCTTTTTTTTTATTTAGTGCTGGAAACAGGATACTGTAGATATTAGAGAGAACACATTAGTGATATTTTCTTTCCAACAACAAAATACTGCAAAAAAAAAAAAAAAAAACAGTACTGGTAACAAGACACCAAAACCAAAATAATTGTGTTTTTTTTGCATGCCAGACTTCGTCTTCTGATACAATTTGGTCTGTAATGGAATCTAACAACATTAACTTGACTTGCCAAGAATTTTACGACTTCCAAATACAGGCTTACACCACACACGATACTTTAACCTGCGATTTTCCCAAAGACTTCCTTACTCCAATTACAGGGAAGTGTCTTTACCCCGAGGGCTCTGTGATAAAATCCATGGAGGGCCGGACACCACGACCTCATGGTCACAGGTCACTTGTGTGTGCCAGACAGCTCAACTTCATACGTTCCTCATGAACACCTACAAAACTGCTGACAATTTGTCTAAATCCTCTAATTCATTATCGGTAAATGATACACATTCACTTAAAGCCAAAACGCATTATGCTTGAAAACTATTTTCACTTCTGAACCCCACACACAGCTTCTTTTACTCACAGAATTTCTTGAAACTCACTTTTTCCAGGTAACTATAATCTTGACTATAATTAATTGCTGACAAACTCTCAGAGTAGAAACTCTGAGAGCAATTTGGTGCGTGTAACACGATCACAGGACTGGAAGATACATGATTTGTGTGGTGATTATTCAGACACCACATTCAGAAGTGTGTTATGTTCCAGTAATTATCACGTAGGTGTAAATATCATACTTCTGATGACCAACAGATGTTTTAAATTATAATGGAATGTTTTGTTCAACAGTATGGAAAATGGAAGCACTTTTAAAATCAAATCCAGTTGAATTTTTTTTGCCACCAAAGGTGTTGGCTGATTTTTTAACAGCATTTTTATTTTTCTGTTGTACAACTTAACAAGACCAGTGATTAACTGTTTTGAAACCACTGCCCAAATCATATTTAAACACACACACAATTATACCCTTTGAAGTTGGCGCTGCAATCTCAACTTTCTAAACTCATATTTATGAATTCCCAGTGACGCTACCTCTACTATGTCAACCGTGTAACCAAAGAGTAATGGGACCTCTGCTGCACGTTCCAGAAACCTAAAACAAATATAGTTAATCAATCCAATGTGACAAGCTAGACCTGATGCAAAATATTACCCAGTCTTATTATTCGACATTTTTTGAAGTCCATCCCATATTAGGATTAACCTATCGTTGTTTTAGGCTTTCTGACAGCACATATGAATTTCAGTAGAGCGGCTTGCAGGGCTTAAATGATTGAACTTAGACGTGCGTGTCATATTCAGTGGCGCGTTGCGATACGTTATCAGTGGAAAACGTGCAACCAGAGAGGGCAGAGGATTTATGGAGCTGATTTATAGGTCTCTCACCTGCTCCCAGTCACAAGCCTTTAGGGATGTAGGTTAACAATGCAGATGAAGGGAATGGAAATTCATCACATTCTTCAACAAGTTACTCCCAATTGACTTCTGGAGAAAAAGCTGAAAGACACTGTTAAATAAGGTCCTCATTTCCCCTTTAGATTCACTGCATATATACCAGGGTTGCCAGGTTTTCACCACAAAACCTGCCCAATTGCTAGCCTTAAAATAGCCCAATCACATTTCAAGGGGGGTTCTCTATTAGAAACAGCTTTCCGGGGTGTAAAATACACATAAATTCGCATTCCGAGGGCTAAATGTGACGTTATTGGGGTTGTTTCAACCCGCAGACATCAAAACAAACAAACAAAAAATGCAGACTTGGCAACGCTAATAAATACTGCTGGTCAAAGTTGTGGAATAATTATGTTTTTTTTTTTTTTTACATGTTTTTTAAATAAGTCTCTTATTTTCAGCAAGAAATGCTGATTTTATTTGATCTAAAAAACAAAAAGTGAAAACAGTAACATGGTAATAGCTTTCTGTTTTACTATGTTAAAATGTAATTTATTCCTGTGATGCAAAGCTGAATTTTCAGCATCATTACTCCAGTCTTCAGTGTCACATGATCCTTCAGAAATCATTTTGATATGCTGAATCTGTGCTCAAGAAACATTTCTTCTTATCAATGTTGAAAACAGTTTTGCTGCTTCATAATTTTGTGGAAACTAGGTTTCACTACCATTTAAAGTTTCCAAGTACAAAGAAACAAAGAGAAATGAGGCAAAAAGCCTGGAAAGTCACTGTGTCTTCTGATAGTTAAATGTTTTAGCTCTCTGGATGTTTATTTTCCTGTCTCTGACAGTCTGCCCAGCAGATTCAGTCACCAGAGCGGTTGTGAGGGATGAGGAACAAGACTCTCTTTCTGCTTACGTGTTAAATTTGAAGGTAAAACCTTTGGTAACGTTGGCTAACCTTCCTTTGTGCCGTACAACTGTGGACTTCAGTTGATCCCTGAAATGGGGCTGGAGAATCTCTTTTGGAAAACAGTAAGAGGATTAAATAAGAAGCTGTATTGTCTGAGGAGGCCCATAGCCAAGATATTGTTCACTACAAAATGTAACTTCACCATTTCCTGTGTGTTTATACATACATGTATAACAGAGTTACCAGTTGCTTCTGTAAGAGCATTATTCCTCTTATACAGTACATTAAAGGTGACATATGTGACCCTGGACCACAAAACTAGTCATAAGGGTCAGTTTTTTTACATTTAGATTTATACATTATCTGAAAGCTGATTAATACGTTTTCGATTAATGTATGGTTTGTTAGGATAGGATAATATTTGGTCGAAATACAACTATTTGAAAATAAAAAAATCTAAATATTGAGAAAATCACCTTTAAAGTTGTCAAAATGAAGTTCTTAGCAATGCATATTAATAATCCAAAATTAAGTTTTGATATATTTATGATAGGGAATTTACAAAATATATTTATGGATATTTACTTCGTATCCTAATGATATTTGGTATAAAAGAAAAATCTTTTTTGACCCATACATTGTATTGTTGCTATTGCTACAAATATAATCGTGCTACATATGACTGGCTTTGTGGTCCGGGGTCACATATTATGAAAATGACTTTTCCGTGTTTTAGTGCTATAATCGGGTCCTCAGTGCAAAAAAAAAAGGACAACACAGTACATTTTTTGGTAAGCCTTTTTCTGCAAGCATGTAAAAAAAATGAGCTGCTCAAATTTCGTCCCCCTGTGATATAAAGGAGATCTTATTACAATATTACCGCCTCTTAATCTGCACATTTCCACCCACGGCGCCCTCATTTTGTTTTTGCAAGCAACAATGGTTTACCAGTTGTAACGCCACGGAAAAAGTCTGTGCATAGCATGCTAACTGTTCTATCTTTGACTGCACAGACGAGCACAGAACACTATTTAGAATCCCAACCTCAGAGGAGACAAGAGAGTAGTGAATTTATTGATTTATTTACTGTATATTTCGCAGATCTAAAATAAACATGCAATGTCTTTTCGAGCTGTTAACCTTCACAGATACTGTGAACTGTTTTTGTAACTCTTGACAATTTAAGCGCAATAAGACATGAAAGAGAACTTAGTTTAGTACTCACATGCTGGATGTGTGCATTCAGAAAACCCTATATCAGATGTTTAAACTGGCTTTAAACTCATGATTTCACCACAATAGACATGATAATCAAAACCAAACAGATGTTTTTGCAGAGTATCTGAGGTAGGAGCTGTTCTGGAAAAGGGGCGGGGAGCAGCAGCTCATTTGCATTTAAAGAGACACACACGAAAACAGTGCATTGCTGCTTCCACTTAAAATAGACATTTTCAAAATAATATAATAAATGACCTGTGAGGTATTTTGAGCTAAAACTTCACAGACACATTCTGGGGACACATGAGACTTATATTACATATTATTACATATCATATTAGGGCATTTTCTTTAAATCACTGAAGTGACAGAAAAGACTAATAATATTACAAAGAGTTTCATTACAAATAAATTATTTTCTTTTAAACTTTAAATTCAAACTGAAAAATATATTATGATTTTCACAAAAAATATTAAGTAGTACCACTGTTTTACAGATGATAAGAAATGAGGAGCACATAAGCATATCAGAATGATTTCTGAAGGATCATGTGACACTGAAGACTGGAGTAATGATGCTGAAAATTCAGCTTTGGATCACAAGAATAAATTACACCTTAATAAAATATTCAAAAAGCAAACAGTTATTTTAAATTGTAATAATTTTTTGATCAAGTACATGCAGCCATGGTGAGACTTACTGACACCAAACTTTTGAACAGTAGTCTATACACTCAAAAATGAATTTAAGCCTTTTTCAGATTTATGCAATTTAAATAATAGTAAAAATCCATCAAATTGAATTAAATAATCCTTACAACTTTGTCTGAATAATAATAAAAAAAAACCCAATAAATTATTCAATTTTTAAAATACGGAAGGATCATTCAATTCAAATTGATGAAACACTTTTTGCACAATATGTATCAGAGGGTCAGTGAATAGACTGTGGGTGGTCCATGATTGAAGCAGAGACTGTTTATTGCCAATAATATGAATAATTATGTAGAGTTTATAATTCAAGGATTCTGAGGTATTACATCAGCTGATATCTCAACAACGGTGATTTGTCCAAATGTATTATTATTCATTATCCAACAATTCAGTGTGATTCAAACCATGACAGCATTAATTTCCATAAACAAACCCCTCTACTTCATCTGTTTGTTTTGCCAATATCAGGATAACATCATGACCATGTGACCTAGATCAGGATAAATATACAATGGCACAAGAGTCTTTCCTTTCATGACTGACAGCGCATACTGTGGCATGTTTTAATAAAGGCTTTCTTTATATGCCCATTACAGAGGACCACAGCTGGAGTTCTGGAGGCAGTGCCATTTTATTGGACATCTCCAAGCATGTTTCAACTCAGCAGCCCTGCTTCAACATGCTGCAGTTCTCTAATAAGATGCTGGTCTAATTCAACAGGACAATTTTCTTCATTGCATTATATCAGCAGTCTGCTGTGTGGCTTGTTTTTATGACACACTTTAAGATGGTTTCTGTGCAGTAGGTGGCCCTCATAGCTTTCTGGGTTTGTAGAGGCACAGTATGAGGAAGAATAAATGAAAACACAGATTAATAACCCTCGAAACTCGAACAGACAGAGCAGGCCTACTTTTACTTCAAAGTGAAATACGCCATGTCAGTGTATTTCAAAATTAAGCTGTCAAAGATATCAGTCTTTGCACGGCCAGGTCATATTTTATTCCAAAATTAAAACAAATAAGATATTTTTAATTATTTACAAATCTTAATAGTTCTAAAACATGCTTTATTTATTTAATGCAAAATATTATGTATTATTTATTTTGCATCAAATGCATCTGCACTGTAAAAAAAAAATAATAATAATAATTTTTTTTTTTTTTTTTTTACAAATAAACAAGTAAAGCATTTTTGCATCATTTAAATAAAAAAAAATTACATTTAAATTTAATAATTTAAATTTAAATTTAAAAAATTGTTTGGTAATACCTCGAGAAATAATGAGAATAATAAATTATGAAAAAAAAAGATAAAAATAAAACAAAAATAGTAAAAAAGAAAATTACAAATCTTAATATTCCTAAAATATGCTTAATTTATGCAAAATATTAAGTATATTTTTCTTTTGTTTTTGGGGTGAACTATGACCTGAACATGTTTAATATTCATTTTGCCTAACTTTTCATTTTTTTTTATAAATTCATTTGCACTGCAAAAAGATTTTTCATATAAACACTTTTGGATTAGCACCCTATTTTTGGCAATTCTTATTATTTTTATGCAAAAATAAAATAAATAAAATAAAATAATTTGTAAAGCATTTATACATATTTATTAGTACTGCTTTTACTTTAAATAAAGAAAATGATTTGAAATATTTCATATAACCAATTGTGGGAAAAATTTCTAACAATAAAAAAAAAAAATAGAAAAAGAAAATGGTTTTAAAATATATTTTATTTATTGATGCAAAATATTATGTATTAATACTTCAGAGAATAGATGTGTATGTTATCAATAATGAAAAAAACAAAACAAACAACAACAACAACAACAAAAAAACAATAAAATAAAAATATAAATTGTCTGAAAATGGTCCTAAAATATGCTTGTTATTTATGCAAAATATTACATTTTTATTTTTGATTTTGGGGTGATCTATAACTTGAACGTTTTAATGTTTTCATTTCATTATAAATGAATGTGCACTGTAAAAGATATTTCAAAGTTGTAAGTAAAACATGCTAGTATGTTTTATGAGAAAAAAAAAAATCTTCTTTGTAGTTACTTGTGAAATTTACTATGAATTCCATTTTTTAACAGTATCTTGATTGTGCAACTGCCTTGTGTCAGCAGAATAAATATATAATTAAATAATTATATTTGGGTGAGAGATGACCTACAAACTGCTCCTTCAATCCTGTGATTAATTACAGGATGTATTTCCAAGGTAATTGATATCTAGAGCAAACAAGCAAACACGGCGGCCATGGCCAGCGACCAGCACACAATGAGAGCACGTTTCTTGGCCTGACTCAGCGGATCTGACAAAGATGGGAGGAGGATCTTACCCCCAGCCCTGACATGGATACGGAATAAACAAAACAAGCACGTTCTCTGGTTTTTCACTACCCAGAATACCCACAAACATGTAGTTCCTGTTGGTTGCCTATAGCCCAGAGGGGGTCCATGTCCTTACTGCAAGTGTTATAACAAACTGTTGTGAAAATGAGAGTAGCAGACCCTCGCGGTGTCCTCCAGGGAACTTTCCATGTTGACCGCTCTGCTATTCAGCTCTGATCTGCTGCAACAGGAACATCTCTGGTGTTATTGCAATTTCAGATGAAGCAAGAACGTTCCAAAGAACTGTTTCTATTTGAGTCCGGCTCTGTGAACTGCATCGTCCCTCAATCTGAGTTCTATTGCAACCACCTGGTTTGCAAGTGGAGTGAGTTATGATTTTCAAGGCTATCACAAATTTTCCCTTGGCATTTGAAAGCAACAGGCAAACAAGTGCTCCCAACGGATTGCGCCTCAATTAAACTAAAATATAGCCATGAGAAGTTCCACTTGATGCTTTCTGGGATTTTATGGTTGCTCTAACTCACTAAAACCCCCGGTCTATCGAGTCCAAGCAGTCAGTCATTGATGCCCGCTCTGCTCTTTCGGTTACTGCAAATACCATTAGTTTGGTTTTGACGTGCTATATTTGTACCCACATGGTATATGAACAAATTAATGAGGTTTTAACATGGAAAAACACAACACATGCTTAGATTTAATTTGTTGTATGACCATACTGCAGTGTGTAATGTTTCCCAGCTGTTCTGCTGGAGTCTCTCAGTGGAGCAGGGAAGGGTAATGGCCATGTTGGTTGGTCTGGTGGTTTTAACTCTGGTTTGAGTTGTGGTGCTGTGGGACACTGAACAAAGACACTGGGGAAAAATGGTCTACAGTTCAAAATCTTTGTTTTGTTTGATGTTACAGGATGACAAATGGTACATTTAACTGACTTCAATGGTATTTGAAAGAAATAACAACTTGAAAGTATATTTTGTCATGTTTCTATAGGAATTCTGCGTGCCGTCACGAAATACTGTATCGCATGTGTTTTCTTCATCTTTGATTTAGCCTTTTATTTTACTTCAGTCATGTGGACTGACTAACTAACAACCAAATAAACAAATAAAATGCAATGAATAATGAATAAATAAAAAAAGTATGAAAAGGATAAATGAGTAAATTATGTAAAAAATTTAAAATATGAATTAATTAATTAATAAAATAAAAAAGCTAATGAATTAATAAATATGAAAGTGTATAAAAAGCAAAATATAAATGAAAATAATAATTGGATAATTTAATGAATAAATGAATAAAATTAGTCAAATAAACACATTCAAGCAGCAAGCAAGCAAGCAAACAAATAATTCTACCCAGAAAACAAATCCAACCAGCAAACAAACAAACAAATCTAACCAGCAAACAAACCAAAATAAATCTAACCAGCAATCAAACAAATCCAAGCATACAAACAAATAAATCTAAACAGCAAACAAACAAAAATATATCTAACCAGCAAATAAACGAACAAATCCAACCAGCAAACAACTCTACCAAAAAAAAAAACAAATCCAACCAGCAAACAATCCAACAAATAAATTAATCTACCAGCAAACAAAGAAATAAATCCAACCAGCAAACAAACAAAAATAAATCTAACCAGCAAACAAACAAATCCAACCAGCAAACAAACTAACACAAATCTAACCAGCAAACAAATAAAAATAAATTTAACCAACAAAAAAAAAAAAAAAAATAAACCTAACCAGCAAACAGACAAATCTAACCAGCAAACAAACAAATTCAACCAGCAAACAAACCACCAAATAAATTAATCTACCAGCAAACAAAGAAACAAATCCAACCAGCAAACAAACAGACAAATCCAACTAGCAAACAAACAAACAAAAAATGCATCTAACAGCAAACAAACAAATCTAACCAAACAAATCCAACCAGCAAACAAACCAACAAATAAATTAATCTACCATCAAACAAAGAAACAATCTAATCAACAAACAAAAACAAATTCAACCAGCAAATAAACCAACAAATAAATTAATCCAACCAGCAAACAAACAAATCTAACCAGCAAACAAATAAAAATAAATCTAACCAGCAAACAAAGCAACAAATAAATACATCTAACCAACTAACAAAAATCCGAAAACAGCAAACAAAGAAATTCAACCAGCAAACAAACAATCATAAATCCAACCAGCAAACAAAGCAACAAATACATAAATCTAACCAGCAAACAAACAAACAAACAAATCCAACCACCAAACAAAGAAATTCAACGAGCCATCAAAGAAAGCAACAAATAAAAGAATCTAACCAGAAAACAAACAAATCCAACCAGCAAACAAACAAATCAAACCAGCAAACAAACAAATCAACAAATAAATGAATCTAACCAGAAAACAAGCAAACAAATCCAACCAGCAAACATACAGACCAACAAATACATAAATCTAATCAGCAAACAAACAAATCCAGCTAACCAACAAACAAATCCAACCAGCAATCAAGCAAGCAAACAAACAAATTAATAAAATTAATTAAATCCCTGGTCCTTAGGTATGAATTCTTTTACCCATTTTATAATCAATAAGGCAAAATTACATTAACTAAAATTAGTTAACTGCATTTGTTAACATGAACTAACAATGAAAAATACTTCTAAAGCATTTATTAACTTTGGTTAATAAACTTTAGTTCTTCACAGCAATGTCATACAAGAACCATTTTTGGTTCCACAAAGAACCATTCGGTCAAAGGTTCTTTTGCCACAAAGAACCTTTTGTGAAACAGAAAGGTTCTTCAGATGTTAAAGGTTCTTTATGGAACCATTTGAACCAAAAGGTTCTTCCATGGCATCGCGAAGCACCTTTATTTTTAAGAGTGTATTTGTATTAACTAACATTAACAAAGATTAATAAATACTTGTGTAAAACAAATGTATTGCTTATTGTTATTTAATGTTAGGTATGCATTAACTGATGTTAACTAATGGGAACTTATTGTGAAGTGTAACCCAATCATGTCATTGCACAAATGGAGTGAGACCTGTTGAAGTTTAATATTTAGGTTTAGGGGATAATTCAAATTACCATCCCTAAAGGCAGGACCAAACAGGATGACTTATCCACCAATCACAGCATGCTGAAAACTCTAATCTTCAGAATTGGTCTGACATCTTTAATGACCCAGCACGCAGTCTGACTCGGCAGAAACAGAAACACAGATGGGCCTAAACTACATGTTTGAAAGAGCTCATGCTTTGCTGACCGTGGAAAAGTTTACATAAAAACTCTGCGATGTCCATAAATAGCACCAAGGTGCAGAGTTACTGCATAAAATACAAAACAGCTGAAGCTTTTACGCTGAAATAAGGCAGAGTGTTGATATAAATATCAAATTTATTGCTTTTTCTGAAACGTGCATGTGGATCCTGACTAAAACGGCATGATAAATACATCTATAGCTCGTGATTGATTACGCTCCACCTCTGTTATAAGTCTCTCATCTGTAGATGTTGCTGACACAGCACTCGTTTATGTCAGATTGACCTTGCGAGCATGTGCGTCAAACTCCCTCGGCAGTAGCTTCGCCTCTTGACCGACTCCAAGGGTCCACGCTGATTTGTGCCGGGGAGGAGAGAGTCGGTTTAATAGGCGAAAGAGTAAAGAAAGCAAGAGGCTTGGAAGAAAGCTTTTCTTTGTGTTTGAGAGCGTTTGGCCTCAATGATTCCCCATCTACCTCCTCCCCTCTGCCTCCTCTACAACTCAGCTCCTGACCACAGGGTCCACTGGGACACCAGCACTGTAATTCCATACAAGTCAAACATGCTCAACTTCTGTTTCCATTTTGAGGCAAAGGTAAAGGCACCCCTCCCCCATGAAAAAGGCTTTGTTTGACAAGCATCTCTCTTGGTAAAGGAAAAGGGGGCACCAGGCTCGGCCGTCCATGTTTGTATCTTTTCAGTGGTTCATTTGTAATTCGCTGCAGGGGGTGTGAGGCAAATCTTGAAACCGTGTCAGCAAAGATGTTATTCATTTAAGTGTGATAGGGGTGAGTTATCGGGTGAATCTCATGAAAGCCTGTCCAGGTCACAATTCATCCCAAAATCCAAAGAAAAAAAACGAAAGAAATTGTATAGTTAGGTAGTATAATATAGCTTTTTATATAGGTAGTATTTATGTATGGTTTGTTAGGATAAGACAAAATTGGGCTGAGACACAACTATTTGAAAATCTGAGGGTAGATTAGATAGATAATTCTGACCCATAAAATGTATTTGGCTATGGCTATTGCTACAAATATACCTGTGCTACTTATGACTGGCTTTGTGGTCCAGGGTCACATTTCACAATTTTAATCACATCTTGGTCATTTGAAATAGTCTTGTGGTGCAAACAAAGCAAATAGAACAAAAAACGTCCATGTATGCAAATGCATAAAACATGCATACAAAAAGAAAAATTAATACATTAAATAAAATGAATAAACAAAAAAATATTTGAATAAAATAAAAAAATGTAATCATAAAATGAATGAATGAATGAATGAATGAATGAATGAAAAAAGGCTAAATCTAAGTACATAAAGTAAAATATTAAGAAAATATTAAGAATATGAATGAATGAATGAATGAATGAATAAATAAACAGCATTTTAAATTTATATTTTAATATTTTTCTAAAAAAAAAATAATAATAATAATAGTAATATTTAATGTATACAAACACATAAAAAAATACCTAAAATAAAATAAAGATTAAAAGCCCATTTTAGAATCATTAACCGTTTTGTACTATGATATTTTATGACAATTAAGCACATTTTGCCAAAACTGTATTTATTGTGGGCTGACATTCATTCTGACACCTTTTGTGGTTTCTTAATATAATTCTACACTATTGCCAGTGATTATTATAATATGTGATCCTGGACGACAAAACCAGTGATAAGGGTCAATTTTTTGAAATTGAGATTTAAAATAAGCTTTCCATTAGTGTATGGTTTGTTAGGACATGACAATATTTTAAAAATCTGGAATCTGAGGGTGCAAAAAAATAATTATGTTGTTTTCTGGTTTTGTGACCTTATTACCATGTGGTCCATGTTTCCACTGGTCTACAAAGCAATGCAGGGGGGGCCATGCAGGTCCACTGCCAAAATTCAAATAACCTGTATCACTCACAAAAAAACTGTCCACAGAAAATCAATCATTTGTAGTCAGCATCCGGTTAATTACAGCTCCACATACCACAGTCCTGACAGAATGGACAGAAGGAGGTCTGAAACCATTACACTGCTCCTTAACCGCTCCAAAACCAAGTTCACTGTGTAAATAAACTTTGACTGTTTATGCATTTACTCAACGGTTAGGAGTTTGTTGCTGCACTTGCCGTATTCCAATCCATTGTGTTTTATATTTCTGCATGGAGAAGATGCGTTTCATCTTAAATACTATAATCAGTGGTGCTTGCTAGGTGTGGCATTCCTATTTTTAGTGATCAAACTAGCAGATGAAAAAACCCATATCCCTTCACTGAAAAAGGGACCTATATCTAAAAACTTGGGCATCCAACCAACTAGAAAACACTCCCAGAACCCCCTAACAAAATTCCAGCAGAGCCCCCTCCTATGCAGAACACCTTAGCAAACACATGGCAACCACCCACAACATCTTAACACTGTATACAGAAGTAGTTCACTACAAACAGCACTCGATCCCCATACACTGATTAGAGGCAAGATGAACTCTCTAGTATCTGGCACTGAATCATGACTGATTAAAACAGATTCCAGCCACTTCTGGCATATCTTTGCCTTGGCATTCATATGGAAATGAAAATATGAAGTAGGTGGATCACAGGCCAAAACACACAGACTATAAGAAATGTGATGCCTGTTTGCAAAGATGAACATCAATTTACTGTTGAACTTTTCTGCATATCAGAACTACAAATTGCTCTCAATACAGCCAAGGGAAATTGTGTCAAAAATGTTCATGCTATATTTAATATTTTTTTAAATGCACTTTCCTTGGCGCTGAAAAGTTAGGGTTATCAGCTTGCGATATCATTCACTGAACATTTTTACTTTACTTTCTGACTAAAACAAGTCTCTTGTGATTTTTGCATTCTTGCAGCGTAATTCTGTATTCCTTAACAAATGCATTAAATCAACCTATAGTTGCAATTTTAATAAAATTGTGCATTTAGCAAATACACTAAATGCTGTTCTTTATTTATTTATTTATTAATACATTCATGTATATATGTATGTATTTTGCTTTATCATAATTTTTGGCTGAAAAGCAATGTATTGGATTAATATCCTGTACACTGAACAACAATAACAACAACACTGTATTGTATTTTAAATGCTATGTTGAAATTTACATTTAAAAATGAAAAAACAGATGGAAAAAAATGATAGTGAAACTGCTTTTTAGAAAAGTTTGCAAAACAAAAGCAAACTATAACAAAACAAAAACACTACAACTACGTGCTCACATCATTCAAATGTGAAACTTTGTAAATGTAAATGTTGATGTTTATTTTGAATGGTAAAACAATCCATCTGGATCAATACAACACAATGATCATGCCAAACCTAACTCGAATAAAGTAAACTATCATTGCCAATGTTTCCCTGTTACCAAACATCCACCTTTGGGAGTTTACGGCTGAGTTACATTGTTGTCAACAGGCTAATAAGTAACACGAACAAGCCAATTGAGAATTGTGCACTGGTATTTAACAGAAACGGTGAAGAAAACAGTATTGCCCAACTTTAAACTTGGTAATCAGAAGCTGATTCAACAAGTCATGACCTCTCCAAAACTCACCCTCAAGCAAGGCAGGATTGGATTGCATGATTGTAAAACAGACTTCTAAAAATGTAACAGAATGTGAAAGAAAATGCTTTAAAAATAAAGCAATTTCACATGCATGTTATCATTTGTCTTTTTTTTCATATTAAAATATGAAACAGCATAGTTTTTGTCTAAAATACAGATGCTTACAATTGTCTCCAAAAATGAAATAATTCAAACATTGTGTTAAAGGAGCCAAGAAGTGGTTGGAAATGTAACTGATAGCTAGGTTTTGCCTTTGTATCTATCAGCAGGTTCTCTATCCCAGTCCCTCAGTCACCACAGTGGACCTCCAGCTGAATGTAAACAGGGCAGAGGTTCTTTTGCTTAAAAACATCCAGACGCAGACTAAGACTCAGGCATTATTCTCCCATTTGTCCAAATCACAGTGTTTAAGAGATAAGCAATGTACACCAGACATAAGTAAATCCTAGGAAGCAGCTGCCACTGAAACTGCTGCCACAGCTACAGTACCATGCAACTAATATAATGATATTATTTCACCTTACAAATAGGGACAGAAATCATACCACTTAACAGTTCTGGTCCAATTCTTTCAATACTCAAAAAGAAATGGCTCAAAAAGAGTTATCTGTGAATCAGATTACTCACTCTGAAACCAGTGAGGACAACAAAATGAAGATTACAGGCGGCTCTTCAACACATACTGTATGAAACGCTCTTCTACAACTCTTGAAGCTAAAAAGAAAAGCCATCTGTGAATAGTTAAGTCTGCTCACCTTGAGGTGAAAAGTAAGTCTAAGACTAAACATTGAGGGAAAAAATATACAGTTCCATTTTAAAGTTTCAAATGTGCTTGAAGAACTGTAGTACAAATAGTAGGCCACACTGCTAACGCTTCAAGAATCTGGGTCAAAAAGCAAAAAAAGTTGCTAGACTAAGGATGGCAATCTGTCCTAAGGGGCACATGCATGTTTTTGTCATTTTAGTACCGAGTAGCCAACATAATTCAACACAAACTCTTTTCAGTCTTCAGCCACTCCTAAAAATAAAGGCCTTTTATTGGCATTGATGGTTCCATGAAGAACCTTCAACATCTGGAACCTTTCCATTGCACAAAAACGTCTTTACACTTTTACAAATAAATGTTGCAAAGGGAGGCTTTCCCAATGATACTATAGAACAGGGGTGCCCAAACTCGGTTCTGGAGGGCCGGTGTCTTGCAGAGTTTAGCTACAACCCCAATTAGACACACCTGAACCAGCTAATTAAGCTCTTTCTAGGCATACTAGAAACTTTCCGACCAGGTGTGTTGAGACAAGTTGGAGCTAAACTCTGCAGGACACCAGCCCTCCAGGACCGAGTTTGGGCACCCCTGCCATAGAAGAACCATTTTTAGTTCCCTAAAGAACCTTTCAGTGAACAGTTTTAAAAGAACCATGTTTTTTTCTTAGTATGAAGAACACTTTAAGAACCTTTTTCACCAAAAAGTTGTAAATTTTGCTATGCACCGGGTCGTCGGCCAGGGTGAGGGGTTAGGGATCCCCTGGGTGAATGATCACCAGCTTGTCGATCTGGACTTTGCAGACAACATTGCTCTACTTGGGCAAACTCAGAGAAGTCTACCGGACCTAACGCAGTGTCTGAACAGTGAGGCTGGATGAGTGGGAGCTACTCCTGAATAAACATCTCAATATCCATCGGCCAAAAACACATCAACGAAGTTGGGCACTAAGTTGGGTACTACTTGGGTAGTACGATCACGAGCGATGGAAAAGTTGAATATGACATCACTTGCCGGATTGGGAAGGCTCTCTCGGTCTACCAACACTTGTTGTACATCTGGCGGTCAAATACCATCAGCCTACGAGTCAAGATTTGTGTTCTAAATTACAGCATTTAACAATGCCTGAACGTTTTTTACTAATGCTGCCTGCGGCAAATTTTGCAAATATCATTCTAGTGTTGTTAAAAGTACCAACGTCGGTACTAAAATTTAAAAAGTGATGATACCAGCATTTCCCGTGAGCATTTTGAGCACTGTTGAGTGGATTCTCAAGGGATACACTCTTAAAAAAAATAAAAATAAAAAAAAGGTGCTTTACGATGCCATAGAAGAACCTTTTTTGTTTAAATGGTTCTGTAAAGAACCTTTAATATCTGAAGAACCTTTCTGTTTCACAAAAGGTTCTTTGTGGCAAAAGAAGGTTCTTCAGATTATAAAAAGGTAAGAAAGAGATAGTTCTTTGAAGAACCTTTGACTGAAAAATGGTTCTTCTATGGCGTCACTGTAAAGAACTTTTTAAAGCACCTTTATTTTTAAGTGTAGTCCACCAAAAAATGAAAATTCTGTCATTAATTACTCGCCCTCATGTCATTCCAAACCCGTAAGACCTTCGTTCATCTTTGAAATGGAAATTAAGATATTTTTGACGAAATCCGAGAGCTTTCTCACGCTTTCTGTAACTGAAATGTACCCAGGCCCAGAAACGTATTAAAGACATTTGTAAAACAGTCCATATGGCATCAATGGTTTAACTGTAATTTTACAAAGCTACGAGATTACTTTTTCTGTACAAAGAAAACAAAAATAACAACTTTATTCAACATTTCTTCTCCTCTAAGTCACCGTCCTCCGCCATTATTCTTACTACGTTTCTGGGCATGGGAACATTTCAATTAAGTTGCTGTCTATTGAGGGTCAGAAAGCTCTCGGATTTCATCAAAACATCTTAATTTGTGTTCCGAAGATGAACAAAGTTCTAACAGGTTTGGAACGACATGAGGGCGAGTAATTAATGACAGAATTTTCATTTTCTAGATGAACAATCCCTTTGAGCACCTCTGATTGGCCATTGTGTTCACAGGCTCAACAGATATGACTGTGATTGGCTACATCATCATCACTTCCTCGAGCGCTTACACAGATGTGTTTGAAAGCCGCATCTATCAGCGGATCCACCTATGAGCAGATATATTAGGGATCCACTGATAGACATGGCTTTCAAATGCTCCCACAAGACAACCTCCTAGTGCTCCTAGTGGACTTGGTCAGCGAGCAACGGTACATATTTGCCGGCCATCTGTTCCGTCTCCCACAACCTGACTTCTAAAAGCAGCGATGACATGGACGCCTGATCAAGACCGGAACAGAATCCCAAAATGGAAGCCTGGCCGCCCAAAGAACATTTGGTGCAACACGTTCAAAAAAGAACTGAACGCTGTGAGAATATCATGAGATGAAGCTGAAGTCGCTGCACTAGACTGGAGTATTCTGGAGATAACTTGGTGCACCACTTGGAATTAGGTATGAAGTCCACTATAAAGAACTTTGTGTCCAATGGAATGTTTCCACGAATGTTAAAGGTTCTTCATTTAACCATCAATGCTAATAAAGAACCTCTATTTTTAAGTGTATGGTGGTAAAGTGTTCTTTATATGAAAATGATCTTCACACTCATAGTTCTAAAAAATGTTCCCTGTGGGGTTTTTTTTTAGGAACCAAAACAATGGTCCTTCCACTGCATCACTGCAAAAAAACAAAACCATTTTGGCATGTTTATTTTTAAGAGCGTGAGCCTGTCTAAACTAATATTTGTAAGGTTTCTCATGTTTGGAGAGAGATTCCTAAACTACCTTCATTAGACAAGAAGAACTACTAGTAAGAAGACCTTCAGTAAACCAGCAGGGACCGCGCCAAACAATTTCCACGTGCACAGGTCTGGAAACCAGACCCCCATTGCTTCCGGCCCCTCAGTCAGACTCAAAGTTAATAACGCAGTCGTCCGTTTGATCCAAGTACGGGATTAAAGCTGACAAAAAAGCTTTCCTCACGGGGAGCCAATTCTCCACCTTAATTAGAAACACAGGAGAGCGGCATCTGCGACATCACCCTTCAGCCTAACAACAGTGTTGGGTGGTTGGCAGGTGATTGTAAACTAATTACTGTATATTTAAAAACAAATCATGCCTCTTCCTCTGCCGTCCCTCTTCTCCACGGAGGAAAAGGGTGGAAGAGATCTGGCGTCCAAGACTGTTTCACATCGAGTCACGTGATCTACAGACCTGAAAAGAGGCTTTGTCGACTTCCTCCAGCATTAAAGCAGATGTTTGGCTTGGGTTTGGACCAGAGTGGCAAAGTCATACAGTGGGAAAACTCAGGCAAGAATGCAGGGTAGAGAGTCACTGTATAATATGCAAACACAAAAAGTTAAAATAGAGATTTACCAGATAAAAGATTTGTTAACACATTCTTCAAAAGAGTTCTGCAAGTTAATTATTAATGTTAGCTCCATCAAAGCTAGGCTTACCTTTAAACCAAACTATTATTTTGCCTGCTTTCTCAAACCCCAGCTTAAACGCTTGCTGTCTCTGTGAGCTATTTTCCATTTAGTCTAAAATAAGAGCTCTGGACCTAATCTTGGACAAAACCTTATCTGGTTTTATCAGCTAGTTTGGGCTTCACGCCAAAACCGGCACACAACTCCAGAAGGCTTTGCATTGGAGGCACCTCAGGGCTACGATTGGATCCAGATGGGGTTTCTGCTGCCTTGTGAAAACAAGTTGGCCTGCGCTGGCCTTGATCTCCAACTACCATCAGCAAAGAGTAGTGTCCTAACTAGACAAGCGAAGATACACTCAAGTGATAAAGTGCCATTGCAACAAAGCAAAATGAAACTAAACATTTAGCAGATGCTTTTATCCAAAACAACTTGTAAGAAAATATGCATAATGAAACCTTTAAAAACATAGTTTGGCATGCCACCCTCAAATCATGAGTTACAGTATATTGTAAACTTGCACAGAATTTCACACCTGGTTATAAAGTACATCCGCCTGTTAAACAAAAGCGAATCCATGCATGCAAACTACTACATACTTATGTGCATAAAAAGCCTGGAGCTTCTCCACAAAATATACAGGAGAAACTCCCAGTGTAGAACAGTGGTGGAGTCGCATTTCACCACTCTAATGTAATCTCCTATTATTCTGTGTCCTGTCACAGCTAATTGACTCAGGATGTTGGCTGATGATTACCTTTAGAGGTTTTTCTTCTATCCGCAGGAGATAAAGCCTGTACTTATGAAGAAAAAATGGCATAAACACAGAGCTTATTAGTTATGAATTGGAAAGACATGGTTAGTAATTGACAAGGCACTGTTTAGTTGTGAAATAAGGGATAATATACATTCAGCAGGGTTTGAATCACCCTGAAGGGGTTTATTTTGTGATAACGATCGCTGACTCTCACTTATTACATGGCTACTTACAAAACAAATAAATAAATGTACATCAAATACTTATCTGAGTTGAAGTTATTTTATTTTGTGAGAAAAAGATTTGAGAG
The DNA here is from genome assembly GCA_019740295.1 of Labeo calbasu. Taxonomy (NCBI): domain Eukaryota; kingdom Metazoa; phylum Chordata; class Actinopteri; order Cypriniformes; family Cyprinidae; genus Labeo; species Labeo calbasu. The sequence goes on from JAHKKF010538493.1 coordinate 25,548, forward strand.
ACATGAAACTAGGGACATTATGCAAACATATCTGACTCCAGCAATAAGATTAACCAATCAGAATCCAGTATTCTACAGAGAATGTGTTTTGTTGCTCAAATTGAGATGCATAACCAGTTGTCTCCTTAAACTCCTTTCAGAGGTGAAGAGGTTCACATGAAGGGCTTTACAAGGAAACCTGACGCCCATTTTGACAAGCAAGTCCTGTGAAAGAAACCATCACCCCTTAAAAACTTTTACTGACTTAACGGATGTTTTCTTTTTCCACTGATTCTTAAATTGTGCAGGAGCACAATAGGATAAAAGGTACTATAGGCAAGTAAAACAAGGTAGAGAATTGTGGGACGGTTCCTTAAAAGGATTGGTTCACTTCCAAAAAAAAAAAAAAATCCTGATAATTTGCTCACCTCTGTGTAATCCAAGATGTTCATGTCTTTCCTTCTTCAGTCGAAAAATGAAATTAAGGATTTTAAGGAAAACGTTCTGGGATTCAGTGGTGACCAATGGGTTGAAGGTCCAAATTGCAGTTTCAATGCAGCTTCAACGGGCTCTACACGATCCACATAAATAATTTGTAACCTGGCTGCCTTAAAGTTTTAAGTTCAGTCAACCCAAAAAAAGTTTATTCAACTTGAAATGTTAAATTATACAAAGTGACAACTTAGATATTTGAGTTGAATCTTAAAATTTTAAGGAAGCTGGGTTACTTACCCATCTGTTAAGTTTAGCAAACACAAATATCTAAGTTGTTACTTAGTACTTAACATTTCAAGTTGAATAAACTTATTTTAGTTGACTGAACTAAAGGGTAACAAATTATTTTACGCTGACTCAACAAATTGTGTTTTTTATATTTTACAGTGCAGTGTTTACAAAGCGAACATGCAAATAAAGTTAAACGCCCTTTACAAAAAAAGGTAAAACAATGATGTTGGACAGTTTTGGTTGGAGAAGAAAATGAGATGGAGTTTTTTTTCCCCTACCCTACCTTTTTGAACTGAAGTACAAAGACGAAGAACTAACCGAGCACGACTTTTCCAGATGCGCATCGCAGAGCCAGTGCAAGGTGAGCATTTGTGGTTAAAAAGTACATACATTTTTGTTTATTTTTTTATAAAATGATCATTTCGCTAGATAAGACCCTTATTCCTCAGCTAGAGTCCTTTGAATTTGCATTGAAACTGCAATTTGGACGTTCAACCCATTGGGCACCATTGAATTCCACTATATGGAGAAAATTCTGTTTTCCTCAAAAACCTTTTTTTAACTGAAGAAAGAAAAACGTGAACATCTTGGATGACATGGGGGTGAGTAAATTACCAGGAAATTTTTATTCTGGAAGTGAACTAATCCTTTAAAGCTGGGGCTGAATTCACTAAATGATTAGTCATGAGTAACAGTTCTTTAAAAACAAATAGGGACCTCATTTTTAATTTTTGTCCTATGATTATGACTTTTTTGGCAGCGTTCAGCAGAACAGTCATATAGTGGTCTTAAAATCTGAGAACTTCTGAGGGACATTTTTACCAAACTTTTTGGAATTTATCTTTTTTTTGATTTTCTGAATCTGGTCAGGAGTTTGAAACTAAAAATGCTTCTCTGATGCTTTCATTATGACAACAGTGACTGTACTAAGAATCATTCAGCTTAAAAAAAAAAAAAAGATGAACTGGAAGGACTTAAAGGAGAACTTCCAAATCTTTGTTTTGGAAGTGGAATTCTGCTTTAAATGACTAAACATAAGAACTTAAAGAGTCATTAATTAGTTCTCAGAAGTTTTATAGGACGATCAGTTGTGCAACTGGAACAGAATGAGTGATTCATTCGTACTAAATATTTCTTCTGCAAATCACAACGTACACGTGATTGCAGACAGTTTTTGAGTTTGGCGGGAAACTGCTTTTGTAGCGTACTAAGAAGACTGCCAAACATAATCACTAACAGCTGATCTCATTGTACAATTCGGCATCAGAAACTGCACACTAACACACACTACATGCAAATACACATGGAGGCTCTCCCAATACTGCTACAAGCCAGTGATCGCAATGAATGCGGTCGCAAAGAAAACACGGTCCTTAAAATTGCTTAATATCTCAAGTCTCTTATGTATAACCAACCTTCTTTTCTCACCATGAAAGCAAAACTTTCTTAACACATGTTCCTGGCCTTATTGTTAATGATTCATAGGTGCATATTATTTTTCAGAGAAATAAATGTTTGTTTTCATAATCTTTCATCAAAGAACTGACTTTCCTTTTTGAATGACATCACACTTACTTTTCCCATTTCTCTCCAACCACCTGTAATGCCAACACTGTGCTTCTTTTTTAATAACTGAATCAATTAATGATGAATAAAATCAAGTCCAACTCATTTTTACTTTGTTCAGTACACTTATCATACATGATAAGTAAAATGCTATACTACGGACCTTTCTCACATTTCCGGGTTTCTCGTAGCGGAAGTCGTCATAGCTGGGTAAAATCCGAGAGCAGTGAATGGGAGAGTACCACAAATATATTTTTTGCATTCCCATTTGCTCAAATAGCAAAAGAAAAACTACACGATAGTGTTTTCACGACTTTCAATCAAAGGAAAAAAATTGAGCTAGACTGAAATGGGTAGTCAGAAGAGAGAACAATGTCAAATTTATCGTCCCTCCCATATATGCGGCATTAGAAACACCCTGGCATAGCGTTAACTAGTTTTTTTGTAACTTTATGAAAAGGTGATATAATACAAAGTATAGTGTTATAAATGTACATACATATTTTTAAAAATAAAAAAATATAAAAAAACTTTAAAGGATTTATGATGATGATGATGACCGTTGAAACGCGTCATCACACGCTTGTGATTTTGTTTATACTGTAGGTAATTATAGCTCATGTTTGTTTTCGATATTTATTCAACATAAGAAATGTTTTATTTTAAAGTAACTATATGTACATTTTTACCTTGAAATATCAGCTTCAAAGGCATTCTGATGGTACTAACAAGGGAATGGCTTGTTTCTTTCCCCACAAACAGGAAGTTTTGGTGAGCGGTAAAAATGCGGATTGCTTTACGGCAGCACTGAATGAACGTGTACAGCTATCAGCTGTAAATACGACAGCGAATTCCACTTATTTAACTCTAGGGGGCTCCAAAGTCACAAAAATAACTACATACAGTTGCTTGAAATGTGAATATCCACCTTATTTTTGCCTTTAGAACGGGTATTAGTAAATGTTATAAGTCTGGCTTCCGGTCTCATCCACGTCCAGCTATTTTTAGCTGTGCAAAATAGCTTGTTTTGTTGTTGATACTGCAAACTGGTGTGTCTTACCATATTATTATTATTAATGTATTATCTTAATTATGAACACACTGGTTTTTAATGCAAACAGTTTTACTGTTTTTTTTTCATGATACATCATCAATCAGCCATAATGGTGGCACTGAACATAAACAATGCCCCT
>JAHKKF010538494.1:0-17377 GCA_019740295.1 Labeo calbasu
AAATGCATAAACTTGCACTAGAATAGGCTAGGCTGATTAGTGATGATGTTTTTTGATAATGTTAGGCTGCTTTTAGCCTTATGCTGGAGCTGGTTTTGGGCAATGGTACAAAGGTATTGTAATAATGTAATTATGTGAAAAATAATGCAGTTTTCGAACCACCAAGCATGAGATCATGTTTTAGTACAATCAAGACTTTGAAAAAGAGCATAATAGGACCCCTTTAAACAAATGGAGGAAGTGATATGATGGAATATGGACTTGTATTTTGACCAATGGTTAATGGTTTAAAGTCAAAATGTCTTAGTGATGGATTTATTTCTTACAAACAGCTTTTCACTTCACAAGACATTTACTGATGGACTGAAGTGGTGTGGATTACTTGTAATCTACAAGTTAAAAACAAATTGGTGGAATTTGTTACTTACAAACATTCAGCTTTTAGCTTTACAATACATTATTGTGACATTTTTATCAGATGTTTGGACTCTCATTCTGACGGCACCCATTCACTGCAGAGGATCCATTGGTGAGCAAGTGATTGAATGCTACATTTCTCCAAATCGGTTTCAATAAAGAAACAAACTCATCTGCATTTTGGACGACCTGAGGAAGAGTACAATTTCAGGCAAATTTTTCAGTTTTGGGTGAACTACTCCTTTAAAAATTATGAGGTCCAAAAAAAAACAAACAAACAAAAACACATATGTATGGATGAACTGTACTCGTAGAATAGTTACATTTTCTCATTGAATCAAGTTAGAATTTTTATTTCATTCAAACTTTAAAATATCTAGTTTGGACTCTATTTAATATTATATAATAAAAAATGATACAGATAAAAAATCACAATTTTATTAAATAAATATCTGATTAGCATGCAGTGGCCCCACAAAGTCACACCATTTAGAGATCATCTAATGAAAACTATAATAAAAATAATAATAATAATAATAATAAAACAACTAATATTTGAAAATTAGCAGTTATTAGTAAAATTAAAAACTAGCAAATCACAAAATTATTATTCATACTGTACATTATACTGTTGTAATGCCTAACTAAATTCACTTGTAGCATAAAAAAAGTATTACTTATATTAATTGTTAATAATATGTTCCATATATTGTACATTATTTAATTATTCATAATTATTTATTCATTATTGAGTAACTGGTATCAGACAGTACTTCAGGAAAGATAGTACTAGCACATTTTCAAATAAAACATTTTGGACAATTTCTTGTAGTCAATAGTAGAGGAATCTGTACATCGTTGACTTAAGGGTAACTAGCCTCACACGACCATTAAAAATGACCTTAAAATGTACTTGTTGCTTAAAAGTAATTGCAAACTGCAGAAAATGAAAGATAGGAACAGTGCCACTTGGATTTATCTGATTTATGACATTTCCATTCAAATATTTTTTTTGCAGCCACTCTATGTAGAGCCTTCTTAAGTGACTACTTACTGTCTTACCTTTAGTCAAAGCGTGAACACCCAGTTTGACCTGGGAGAAATTTCCAGTGCCTATTTCTCCTCTGAGTTCATAGAAAGCAATCCTGCGGCCTAACATAAGATCATTGATGACCCGCTCATTGTGGGACATGTCATAGAGGACCCTCTCGAAGGCTGTCTGCTTCGCTCGCTGTTCAGGTGTAAGTGCAGGAACCTTGGGTGTTTCTGCTTCTTTCTGGGCAGGTTGCACCGCCGGCTCATTCTTTCCTTTTTTTCCATGTCGCTTCGCCCAGACATTTAGTGTTTTGGTACCTTGGACAAAAAAAATGAAGACTGAAAATACCAGCAAAGTCAAATTACACACGTTAATAAAAATGGTGGATCAAAATAATTTATGGGTCTGACAAAAGTGGTGAAGAGTAACTTAAGGGTCATTTGTTCATTTTTAACTTTTAACCTCTCATATATCTCAAAGACGGTAGTTGAGCATATATTTTTAAAGTATGTGTTTATAAAGATATACGAGACATTAATTACTGCAGCTAATAAGAGGTTTTGCATGGTATTAAATTACTTTTGTACTGGCCTCAGTGTTCGATTCTCCAGACTATTACAAGCAGATTTCCTGCTTCAGTGTCATGATCCCTGTTCACCCCGTCCTTGAAAAGTTAAGCTCCTGTAAACCTTTCCTTCAGCATGGAAGCTCAATGAGAGGAAGCGTCTCAGTCTGTGGAGACTGACCCAGCCATTGCTTTACATTTATTGTTTGCCAAACAAAAGTCAGGACATAAATGATTTTTATTTCTTATGACAAATAAAAACCTTGTGACGCATATATTTGATTTTTTTTTTTTTTACTAAAAACTACTCTTTTAATTTAGAAATTAAGAATATATATATATATATATATATATATATATATATATATATATANNTAGATTTTTTTTAGTAATTAGTTTGATTAAAAAAAAAAAAAAAATCACACTTTAATTTATACTTTAGGAGCTTATATTTTTATTTAACTTTTTTTTGCTTTGGAAATACAGCGATATACGAAAGTTTGGGAATCCCTTGCGTAATCTGTGAAAATGTGAATAATTTTAACAAAATTGGAGAGACCATACAAAATGGATGTTATTTTTTATTTAGTACTGTCCTGAGTAAAATATTTTACATAAAAGATGTTTACATTTACAAGAACAAAAAATAGCTGAAATTATTAAAATAACCCCGTTGAAAAGTTTGGGGACGCTTCGTTCTTACTACTGTGTGGGGTTACCTAGATGACCTGTTTTTTGGTTTTGTGATGGTTTTTCATGAGTCCCTTCTTTGTTCTAAACAGTTAAACTGAGCACTGCTCTTCAGAAAAATCCTCCAGGTTCTGAAATTCTTCAGTTTTTCAGCATCTTTTTGCATATTTGAACCCTTTCCAGCAGTAACTGTATGATTTTGATCCATCTTTTCACACTGAGGACAACTGAGGGACTCGAACATGACTATTAAAAAGGTTCAAACATTCACTGATGCTCTAGAAACAGACATCATGCATTAAGAGCCGGGGGTGAAAACTTTTGAACAGAATGAAGATGTCCAAATTTTTCTTATTTTGTTGAAATATCTTTTTTTTCCCCCTTTAAGTACTGCCCTTCGGAAGCAACAGAAGATACCTGCATGTTTCCCAGAAGACAAATTAAGTACAATTTACCTTGATCTTCAAATTCAAAAAGTTTTCACCCCCTGGCTCTTAATGCATTATGTTTCTTTCTGAAGAACAGTGCTCAGTTTAACTGTTCAGAACAAACAAGGGACTCGTGAACACCCATCACAAAACAAAATGGTTGTAGATCATCCAAATAACCACACAGTATTAAGAACTGCTATTAGGTTTAAAAATGAAAACATTTTCAATTGTAAAAATCATGGGGGACTAATAATAGAATATATTTACCACAATTATCCCCTTCAATTTAATTTTATCATTATATCAAATCTATGACACTTACAGTGTATCCGGAAAGTATTCACAGCGCTTTAGTTTTTCCACATTTTGTTATGTTCCAAAATGCATTAAATTCATTATTTTCATCAAAATTCTTCACAGCCATTTTCAGATCTCTCCAGAGATGTTCAAGTCTGGGCTCTGGCTGGGCCACTCAAGGACGTTCAGAGTTTTCGCATAGCCACTCCTTCCTGTCGCCCCAGTCTAAGGTCCTGAGTGCTCTGGGGCAGGTTTTCATCAAGGATGTCTCTGTACATTGCTGCGTTCCTCTTTCCCTTGATTAGTCTCCCAGTTCCTGCCTCTGAAAAACATCCCCACAGTATGATGGTGCCACCACCATGTTTCACTGTAGGGATATTATTGGCCAGGTGATGCATGGTGCCAGGTTTCCTCCAGACATGATGCTTGGCATTCAGGACAAAGAGTTCCATCTTTGTTTCATCATACCAGATAATTTAGTTTCTCATTGTCTGAGAGACCTTCAGGTGCCTTTTGTGCAAACTCCAGGTGGGCTGTCATGTGCCTTTTACTGAGGAGTGGCTTCCATCTGGCCACTCTACCATACAGGCCTGATTGGTGGAGTGCTGCAGAGATGGTTGTTCTTCTCTCCAAAGAGAAACACTGGAGCTCTTTCAGAGTGACCATCTGGTTCTTGGTCGCCTCCCTGACTAAGGCCCTTCTCCAGTCAAGTTGTAGAAACATCTCAAGGATGATCAGCAAAGGCTGTGAATACTTAATTTTGTCATTTTTTATTTTAATAAAATTTGCAAAGATTTTAAACAAACTTGTTTCATGTTGTCATTATGGGGTATTGCTTGTAGAATTGTGAGGGAAAAAAATCAGTTTGATGAATAAAATGTAAAATGATGAATTTAATCAATTTTGGAATAAGGCTGTAACATAACAAAATGTGGAAAAAGTAAAGCGCTGTGAAAACTGTATAATGCAAAATGTTGGGGGAATTACTCTGGACTGAGATGGGTTTTTTAAATGTAGTTTCAAGGAATGTATTTCTGTAAATATGTCGCTGCTCTATTTTAATGGTGAAGTTCTGGCAACCACAGATGCCGTTTTTTTTCCACATAAATTTCTCTTTTTTTTTTCATTAAAGACCTAAAAAAATTTGAAACTTGCATGACCAGTATATTGAAATCACATGTCAAACAGCATTTTGTCGCATCCGTTTAGATGTTCTTATATAATTCCTAATCCATGCCTGCATGTCCTTTCTAAGTTAGTTCAAATGTCCAGTATGTCTGCACTGGAGGCAAGATCAGCCTTGTAAGTCTAAATAGGAAAGTCTTTAAGAAGGGTGGATTAGGAGCCACTTTAAGACCATGCATCACAGGTTGCAGACTCGACACACTTCTAAAAATACTCAGGATATCCACTGAACTACTTTCAATAACAGTAACACCAAAACTGCAGGATGAAAACAAATATTTGGAAATGCATAAGACATTCTTTTTCATTAATGACTTTTGATACAGTGTTTTGCACTGTAATTACTAAAAATCTATGTAAGTGTCATCATAAATATCACTTAAAATCTACAAAATCACAACATTTTTCTTAATGTGCATCCATTGGGTACACTTTTGTACTGTGAAATTGTATTACAAACAACAGTGTTGAAGTGCAAACACTGTGTTAAAATGAAAGATTTAATACTTAACATTCAAGAGCAATGAAAAACTCATATCTTATGCATATGCATTGTAACTGATATGCAGTTAATGAAGGATCACATTCATTTGTCTTGTAAGTAAATATCTTTAGCATTACCTCTTCATGTTTGATATAGTGGCACATAACGATTGCTCACAAAAAACAGGTTTAACATAACACATATTGCTCTAAAAGATGGTTTATTTCAAAAGCACATTTAAAAATGTTGTTCCATTTGATTAATAGCTCTCCCTATGCTCTATTCCATGAAGAAATAAACTTTACCTGGTAGCTGTGGATCCTTCATGCTGGCGTCTGTATGAATGAATGAACAGCTCGACAACCTCTCACTCTACAGTCTTCAATCCTCCAGCGATCACCGGTGCTTAATCCAATTAGATCGATGTAATAATATCCATTGTAACACACCCCAAAGAAGCTGCGCAACTAGCCGACTCATGCAAAAAAATACTATTTTGATGATAGCATGGTACTTGATATAGGAAAAACCAGCTCAGTTACACATGTAATGACTACTAGAAGTTTTTTTAAACTAGGACTAATTTTTTAACCAATATTTAACCTAGATGATTAAACTGCATTCTGAGAATAAAATATTCTTCATAAAAGCCAGGTTGGGACAGGTTGTCACATTTTCATTGCAGTCATATGTTTATTATAATTTGAGTTACACTTCACTAATTACGATTTCTGTTGGCCAAAACAATGATTTTATATTTCTGTATTTACTTAAAGGTGAAGTCCACTTCCAGAACAACAATTTACAAATAATTTACTCACCCCCTTGTCATCCAAGATGTCTTCATGTCTTTCTGTCTTAAGTCGTTAAGAAACTATGGTTTTTGAGGAAAGCATTTCAGGATTTTTCTCCATATAATGGACTTCACTGGTGCTCTGATTTTGAACTTCCAAATTGTAGTTTAAATGCAGCTTCAAAGGGCTCTAATTGATCCCAGCTGAGGAAGAATGGTCCTATCTAGAGAAACGATTTGTCATTTTTTTTCGAAAAATAAAAACTTGTATACTTTTTAAGCACAAAAGCTTGTGTAGCACAGGCTCTGGGATGCGCATCCACGATGATACGAATTAGTAATGGGTCGTTCTTGAATGAATCTTTAATGTGACTCGAACGAGTCGTCTTGGGGAGTGATTCGTTCAGTCGCACATGCGCAACATCCTATTAGGTTCTGTACTGGAAGTAGTTCACCTGTTTCGAGTGTTCAGGTTTTTCAAGTCGTTCGTTCATCTTATGGGGCTGTCACGTGATGAACGAACGACTCAAACCTGAAAACTTGTCAGATAAGAGATGAGTTGAGCTAATCATAGACTAAAGACCGAGGTAAACAATCAATTAATCCTTTCTGTTTCTTTTAGCATTATAGTTTTGCCTTGTTTGTAGTGTGATCAACGTTTGTGTAAGCAGTAGATGTATTAGGGAAGTAACGTGTAACATTTTAATTATATTTTGCTAAAATGAATGAAATGACTTGAAAAAAGATTCGTTCATTTTGCTGAACGAGGCTCAAAGGTCCGAGTCGGTAAAATGATCCGAACTTCCCATCACTACTACGAATCACGTGTAAGTTTATCGCCTGTGTACTGAGTATGGCGAAAAACTCTTAAAAATCGTATTTTCTCCTACAACTTCAGGGGAGGACATTGTTGTACCCTTTTGTTTGTAAACAGCGTTTACAAACTTACTTGCACTTTCTTAGTCTTTGCGTGTTCACTTTGTAAACACTGGGTCTGTAGTTCCGCCTGTGGTCCGCGTGACCTTTCGATGTGATTCATCCCAGTGCCTGTGCTACACAAGCTTTTGTGGTTAAAAAGTATTTAAAAAATTATTTTCCAAAAAAAATGACAGATCATTTCGCTAGATAAGACCCTTCTTCCTCAGCTGGGATCGTTTAGAGCCCTTTGAAGCTGCGTTTAAACTACATTTTGGAAGTACAAAATCGGGGCACCAATGAAATCCATTATATGGAGAAAAATCCTGAAATGCTTTACTCAAAAACCATAATTTCTTCATGACTGACGACAGAAAGACATGAACATCTTGGATGACAAGGGGGTGAGTAAATTATTTGTGAATTGTTATTCTGGAAGTGAAGTTCTCCTTTAATTTGTAATTTTACAATTTCATTAAATTACTTGTTTGCTCTAAATGTTTTACTGTTCAAATTTAGCTAAAAAATATACTGAAAAAAAACATTTTTTAATGGCAGGTTCCCATTTTGTGACAACTTACCTCAAATACTCCAGGACTATCTTATTCGTGCAATAATGGTGTGAATACTTAACCCTTGAATTCCACAAATTCCTCAAAAAAAAAATTTTATCCCTTGTCATTTTCAAATTCTTGGTCATGGGGAAAAATGGGGAAAAAAAGTGTATATCCCCAAGTGTTGCGGCTTCCTATCCGCCCAGGAACAGGGGATAAAATGTTCTTTACTCGTCTCGTCAGTTGGAAATAATATCATTGTCCACACACGTCTCTTACTTTGCTCATTTAATTAAAGAAAGGTGGTTTACAAACCATGTACTCCCGCCACCTGTTCACCGACACACACAATCATGAGGTTTAAATGCTACACCAACTCCTCCCATCCCACACCGCCATCTAGTGGTTAAAAAAATTACATTTAGCTCATACACCAAGAATGCATAAACTGGGCAAATTGATCCATATTCATTAAAGAGAACACCAGGTATAGCTTAATGTAACGCAAATGATGTATCTTTATTAAATATGTAGTGGAAAACCCACATTATTTAAAAAATCCATATCGTTTTATACATATTTTGGACTATGGAGGGGGGCGCCATTATTTTAATGACATGACATGGTTGCCCTCGGTGAGCTGCTGACGCTACCTGTTGCTATTTTTACTGCAACACAACACGGAAAATAAAATACTGATAGGATGACTACAGCTAATGAAAGAGCTTACGGATGGTGATGGATTTAAGTGCAGGCTTGAACCGAATGCCGTATCAATGATTTATTCCCACAAGGAGTCTAAACTCCTTGGATATTAAGTGAAATCTGTGCTAAGAAACCCCTTCAGTGGCTGTGGTTCAGTGTCGGCATCTTTACATCCTGCCAGGATGGCATCTAGCGTTTCTTGTCACTGCCGTTTGCTTTTCAGTAGCTGTGCTTTACTAAAAGCCCCAAAGGCATCAGGGCTGCGGTGAAGAGAACAAAGACATGCACTCTCAGAAAAAAAGGTACAGTTCTGTCCTGGGGCGGTACCCTAAGGTACAAAAGTGAAAAGGTACATCTTTGTATCTTACCTACCCCTAAACAATACATATTAGTACTTTAAAGGTACATTTTAGTACTTTGAAAGTACATGTTGGTATCTTATTATTACTTTAAAAGTACATATTTGAACCGTACCTTTTTTTCTGACAGTGGTCTTGAAGTAGTTTTATTTGTCCACAGGCATCTTCCCATTCTTTTCTCCTTTTCTTTTCGCTAGGAAAGCAGTGATGATTTATAGAGCTTCTCTTGTTGCCTTCCAACTGAAAATTACAAACCAAAAGCCACACAATGTGGCATCATATCAGTATTTTTATATTCCGAGTTGTGTTGTGGTAAAAATAGCAAGAGGTAGCACCAGTAGCTCACTGAGTTACCATTTCAGGTCATCGAAATAAAGGAGCCCCCGACAGTCCAAAGTATGTATAAAACAATTTGGATTTTTACAACAGCAACAGAATTGTACTTTTTTTTTTTCTAACAGTGTACCCGAGGTTCTCTTTAAGGGTGTGGACAAATAAACATGTTTGATATACTGAAACATTACTGTATCACCAATTATTTTCATTTGTACATTAAAGGAATAATTCACAATAAATAAATAAATAAATAGATCTTGTCATGATTTTCTTACCCTCAAGTTTTTCTAAACCTGTATGAATTTCTTTCTTCTGCTGAACACAAAAGAAGGCAACTAAACAGTTTCTGGTTCCCATTCATTTCCATAGTATTTTTCCATAATGTGGAAGTCAGTGGGGACCAGAAGCTGTTAAGTGATGACAGAATTCGTTTAGGGTTTTTTGGTTCATGCATTCTAGGGTTAACTGCTGTTTTGAAGCCAATGCTTATGCACAAACAAAATTGGAAATACCAAAAGAAAACTTGACTTTTGTAAAATAAAAAAAAACGTAACAACTAGCTCCTATCTCCCACATACTTTACTGAATAGTTACCATATTCACCAAAAACGAATTATTCAAAGAATACCACAGTATTCTTTGATGACAAGCACTGAAAGTGAATTTCGAGATATAATGAGGCATGAGATTTAGTGTATGGAATGGTTTTACATTTAAAATAGGCTTTAAGCATTATTCAGATTATTTACTCCAATATTTACTTTTATTCATAAAGTCCCTCAACATTCCTTTTCCTTTTTTTGTAACAAATGGAACTAGTGGAGTTTTTACAGAATGTACTTCTTATTCTTATCACTAATTAGGCTCTCTGAACTGATCAATTAAATACTAACCTTCCCTGAAGTACGTTTAATTTGTTAAAGGCGCTGTTTAATGGACTTTAACTGACCTTTACTGAATGGAATGAGTCGACCCGAGAACATGACGTGGAGCAGGAGCTGTGACGTCTGTTCCGCCGTCCGCCTCGAGGTTGTGTTTACAGTCAGATTTGGCGGGAGAGGATTACACGATCCGCTTTCGGTTCAGAGAGCGTTCTATTGAGAGCCGCTTGCGTCAATGGCGGCAACTGCGTCTGCAGCTCCCCCAGAGTCGGAGTTGGACCGCAGCGGAGCTGAGGACGAGCCCCGAAGCGCCGAGCCGGAGGAGGACGGAGGGAACGGGCAAGCTGGGCCCACCGCGGGCGCGCAGCAGCACCGTCTCGCTAAGTTACCGCTGTCCCGCATCAAAGCTCTGATGAAAGCTGATCCGGACGTGAGTCTGGCCAGTCAAGAGTCCGTGTTCATCATAGCTAAAGCCACGGTGAGATACACACACATACACGTGCTAGATCCATCTCTCTCCCCTCCCTTCCTCTATCTCGCTGTGTATCATATTTATTTCAGTTCCGTCTCATTTTTGTGATGCTATTTCTGGTCTGTCTGCCTGTCTTTATTTATTTATATGACTGTCATGTCAATATCTATCTATCTATTTATCTATCTATCTATCTATCTATCTATCTTTTTAATTTAAATTCAAAATATCAGATATATCATTTTATTTTTATTCATCACCCTGTCAAGGTTTCAGTTGTAGGATTTTCTGCCTGTAGATTACATTTTATTTTGCTTTGCCATGTTTTTGCTGGCCCCACCACAAACACGTGATCAATGTTTATTTTTAGAATGTATTATATTATCTAAAAACAATATTGATATTTTTAGTAAATGGTAAGTTTTTTTTTTCTACAAAAATAATAATAATAATAATAATAATAGTAGTAATAATAATGACAATAATCATTATTTGAAAGCTTTTTCTGAAATACAGAATTTACAACATTTCGTCAATAAAACTATATATTATGTTTACAAAAAAGAACAAAAAGTTGGAAATTAAACAGGCCTAATATAACTCCATGGAATATGTAAATACTTGCAAGAAAACATTACTGATTGGTTTGTTATTGGTGTGTACTTCTTTAGTGATGTCATTTTTGCAATTTATTTTCCTGAGGTTGTGGTTTTAAATATTTATTTCATCATAAGACCTCAGATCACATTTAAGCACTATGCAATGAGCAAGTGTAATATGACTAAATATTAAAGGGATAGTTTACCCAAAACGGAAAATTCTGTCATCAATTACTCACCCTCATGTCATTCCGAACCCATAAGACCTTTGTTCATCTACAGAAACTTTTATATTTGTTGATGTATCTTTTTATGTTGTCTTTTTTTGTGCAGCACGCCCTCTGTCCAAGCCAAATTTCTCCCACGGGAGACGAATAAAGTTAACCTAACCTAACCTAGAACACAAATTAAGATGTTTTTGATGAAATCCGAGAGCTTTCTTACCCTGCATAGACAGTAATGCAACTGACACGTTGAAGGCACAGAAAGGTAGTAAGGACATCAATAAAATAGTCCATGTGACATCAGTGGTTCAACTGTAATTTTATGAAGCTACGGCAATACTTTTAGTATTGTCAGCAAAGAAAACGAAAATAACGACTTTATTCAACAATTTCTTCTCTTTCGTGTCAGTCTTCGACAAGCGTTCACGACAGTACCACAATGGATGCGTTTAATCAAAAAATATATCTTAATTTGTGTTCTGAAGATAAACGCAGGTCTTACAGGTTTGGAACGACATGAGGGTGAGTAATGACAGAAGTTTCTTTTTTGGGTAAATTAACCCTTTAATAACTTCTGCTGCCTTCACATGCTATCGGAAGCTTTCTACTTCTGAAGTTTATCACGTTCAAGTGCTTAGTTGTCAAAAAGAACAGAAATAATGGTTGACAGCCCATTCTGTTTTCATTCTTACCCGTTTCTTGGGAAAATCTTATTTAAAGCAAAAGATATAGAAGGTATTTACAGTACTCAATATCCAACAGATTTTGAATAAAATGTAACGCCCCATTCATCGGTAACCATATAAACATTCACAGCGCTCTCTAAATATACAGCTGCCTGACGACTCCCAAATTTTGATCAAATAAATGCACAGCAATGTTTTTGCTGTGTTCAATACAGTATGCAATAAATGGTTATTTATATGTGTAAATATACAAGACTGTAATGGCAGGAAAAAGCAATGTAGATGTGGGGAAAACAAGTAAAACTTTACAAAACTACAGCTATGTTTCTCTCCTCCTCCAGCGTTAAATTATCTCAGAGTTTTACAGTTGTAAATGTGACTTGAAAGGAGGTTCATGTCCAATTTCTGACTTGGGAACTCGAATTTATGATAATTGCGATTGCCTGTGAAGACAGCATAAGCACTTCTGGAAGGCCGCTCTGACGATCAGATCCAAGGACCATAACTAACTGCTTTATAAAGTCTGACATGCTCATTGACAGCCAATTACTGTAATTGCCCTAGCAATAAAAATTCAGATAAAGTTTTCACAGTGCTATAAAAATATGACTACACCTATGACACCGCAACTAATGACACGTGTGAGAGAGGAGGAGATGATGTGTTTAAACCATTTTAATACTAGTTTGTCTGGACTTGTCATGTTCATGGATACAATGCTTGTCTGTCTGGATATTCTGAATTCCAGTTCAAACTAGGGTGGATTTGTTGATATATAAGTCTTGATGGGCCCAACTGGAATTTACTGTGCCAAGGACAAAAACTGTGGCCCCACCTATACGCTTGGGTGGGTTAAGATGTATACTGTATTTCAGTTACAAAAAGGTAATAATTATCTATCTGCCTGCAGGAGCTTTTTGTTGAAATGATAGCCAAAGATGCTCTCGTATATGCACAACAGGGAAAGAGAAAAACCCTTCAACGCAAAGACTTGGGTAAGTTATAAGTTAAATTCTAAAATGGATTAGATAGAATTTTAACTAAAAACATCAGTGGTGATGATGCTGTAATGATTGGTGCTTTTTCTCTTTTGGCAGACAATGCTATTGAAGCAATAGATGAATTTGCGTTTTTGGAAGGTAAGGGAGTCATAATTTAATGTTATTTCCTGCTGGCAATGGTCTAAAGGAGTGAGAGAGGGTTTTATGGATCATTATGATGGCCTATATTTCTTTCCTCCCTTCAAAACCTCATTTTCCAAGAACCAAACCTAAAACCAAACAATTTTCTGCCATGGTGTCAGATTATATGTGACCACGAAGCCCTTTGATTCTAGGAATTCAGAAACGAAGGCAGTGGGCAATAACATAGCTGTTTCAATAAATATAGTCTGATTTGTTGTCAAGATTTCATCAGCAACCTGCAGTGAATCTATTCACAAAGGTGGTCTGGGTATAGTTCATATGATGATTCATAGTATAAATGCAATCTGTCCTAAATTACTGAATCATTAGTTACAATAGGAGCTTTCGTACCACGTAGTTCTAGGAACTAGCCAGCATGGTGTTTCTTAGAGAACCAGTTTCTGCCTCTCTGTTTTCCTGGTTGCATTCGCGCCGGCTGCAGTAACTCTGAAGCACCCGACAGCGAAGTCATTATTTATTTTTATTTTTTGTTGTGTGGAATGTAAACGCACAATTTACCCGATTAAAAGAGCATGAAAATCTGACTAATCGCTTATAACAACTTGCAGTGTTACGTATCATCGAGGCTGAGAAAAGTATGCAGCTGGTGTCTAACATGCTCCAAATGGAGTTCCAGAACTAAAAACGTTTCTAGTTCCGACGGTGCGAACACCCCAAAAAGTGGGTTTGTTCTGCCCATACTTCTAGGACACTGGTCTCAAACTCAATTCCTGGAGGGCCACAGCTCTGCACAGTTTAGCTCCAATCCTAATCAAACACACCTGATCTAGTTAATCAAGGTCTTTAGGATCACTAGAAACTTCCAAGCAGGTGTAAATTGGAGCTAAACTCTGCAGAGCTGCGGCCCTCCAGGAATTGAGTTTGAGACCTCTGTTCTAGGAACTATGAAAAGGTTCCTCTGGTGAGAAAGCCCCTAATGATAAACAGTTGCAACTAACACACAGTGTTACTTGTATGATGTATGATGCAAACTTACCATGGTTTAGATCAGGGGTGCTCAACCCTGTTCCTGGAGATGGAGATCTACCTTCCTGCAGAGTTCAGCTCCAACCCTGATCAAACACACCTGAACCAACTAATTAGGATCTGAAGGAGCACTTGATAATTACAGAGTGTTAGAACAGGGTTGGAACTAAACTCTGCAGGAAGGTAGATCTCCAGGAACAGGGTTGGGCACTCCTGGTTTAGATCCAAAAGTACAATTTGATACACAACCTGTGAAGGGGGATTGAATTAGACCAGGGGTGGGGAACGTTGATCCTTGAGGGCCAGTGTCACTGCAGAGTTTAGCTTCAACCCTGAAAAAAAAAATATCAACCTGTATCCTGAAGACCTTGATTAGCTTGTTCAGGTGTGTTTGATTAGAGTTGGAGCTAAAAGGTGTGTTCGACTTAATGCAGTGCTGCGCAGCTCGATCAAGCACTGCATGCCGTTTAGAAATTTTGTCTGACTTGAGGCGGTGCCGTCGCCTCGTGACTGTCACATGTGCCATCAAAGTACCGCGATAGCAATTCAAAAACAGCCGGCGCAGTTTCTTCAGAGCGGCTGCAGGAGCTCTGATGATGACACGGCTGTTTCGCGATTGTCCAGATTCACAGGTTTATTCTAACATCAAGTCCGATAATGCTCACAAATCTGTGTTTTTAAAACAGTAGAAGTGTTTTTACTGTAGTCGCAATGTTATATTGAGTTACGTTTGTCAAAAAACACTGATAAAAGCATATATAAACCCACTTTATTATCATTTAAATAGAATGTTTATGTTGAACATTATTCTTGTTCAGATGGCGCTGTATTAAGCAGTATATGAAAAGTGTTTCTGTTGCTCATGAAAACGCTTTTGAAACGTCTGTGTATTTGACAAATATTGCATTTAATTCACTTCATCTGTGATAGAGTAAGCAAACACCGCGAGAGTGTTTCTAAGGCGAGCAGAAAGTGTCCGGCTCTGGGCTACTCTCGTTGACTGCCGTCTGTAGCCGTAGTTCATGTCGAACACACCTAAACTCTGCAGGGACACCGGCCCTCCAGGATCAACGTTCCCCACCCCTGAATTAGATTTTGGTAGAATGAAGCAATTAGTATGTGGTTATATCTTTAAATTCAACTATGTGCTTTTTGTATCACTTTTGTGTAGGTACACTGGACTGACTGAAAAGGTGCATAAATATGAATATAAAGACAGTCAACAAGTTCTGAAGTTTCATTTCGGATCTGAGAAATAAAAAGAGGAAAAATCCCTGGGACATGTTATATCATGGTAATGCTTGAGCAGTTTGATTAAAAATGTACGGTTGTCAAAGTTGTAAAGTGCCAGTTGTATTTTTCAATATTCTACGATTCTTATTACAATGTTAAGTGTTTGAATAAAGTGAAGCTCTTTTATCTATTTTTCAAGAGTGTTGTGTGTTCATTGGATGAAATGATTTGTGTGAATTTGTAGTTCTTGTGTGTCTTGCATTGACAGACTTTTGATTATCAGCAGAAAGTCTGGTCTTATGCTGGCGTGAGTTATTCTGCCCACTAAGATGAGAAAAGATAATTAGACCAACATGTGAGAAACCAACAAGATTGTTTTTACAGGCCATGATTAATCATATTACAATGATTGGAAATTGAAACATTTAAATTTATGGCTTCTCTGTAAATAATTGTAAAAAATTACAGTAAAATGCATGTAGACTTAAGTCCATCCAAAATTAATTGGTAACGATTACTTATATTTGATTATATTATATATATTTGATGGCACAAAACTGGGATCAGAAGGCCTTTTCTTACTGTAAAAACTATTAATTTCAGGAACTGCCTAAAGAACTACTTTTGTGTCATTTTGGCACCCTTTTGAAACCTAAAATGTGACCCTGGACCACAATAGGACAGTATTTGGCCGAGATACAACTATTTGAAAATCATCATGGAACATGATCTTTACTTAATATACTAAAGCTTTTTGGCATAAAAGAAAAATTGATCATTTTGACCCATTCAATGTATTGTTGGCTATTGCTACAAATATACCCGTGCTACCGATGACTGGTTTTGTGGTCCAGGGTCACAAATGACAAATGGGACACCTACAGTTTTGTAGGCAAATCAGCGCAAGAAAATATAAGTCCTTAGGCGTCGTTTGTAATTAATACCGTTTAAAACTCTGTTTCTTATTGGGTTGTGCAGTGACTTCCAGTAGTTGTGTAGAATCAAATCAGACTGAAGCTTGTGATTTTTGGCAAGTGCTTTGCAGGTATTTGTTCGTTATGCATCAGACGGTCAGTGAAAGGACTATGAGCAGTGTGCTGTCTGAGGCTATTCCCTAAGCAGACTGCCAGTCTACCTCAATATCCAGGATGAGATGGATATCACTGTTTTTCTCTAAATATCTAGGACTTTCTCTTCAGGCATGGAGCTTAAAGACAAGATTTGCCATGCCAGCTTATCCAAAGATTTTTATGAATCACCAGGTCAGGAGAAATTAAGTAGAATGTGCACTATCGTCGCAGCATAGCATGTGTCTTTCCTAAGATTTAACTAAAGCATGTCCCCAGGGGAAAATAGTCTGCCCTGAATGGATAGTCCTGGTGGTCTCACAGTGTGAGAGATGCCGTCGATCCAGCAGAAATAAAAACGTTGCCAAAAAATTGGAAACCAATATTTTACGTTCGTTAAGTTGGCTTTCTGTCTTGATCCAGGACATAAAGTTAATTAATTTTAGATGAAGACAAGCAAGTATGCGAGTCATTACATGAGCAATTTAAGACCTTGATGAAGAACTCTAGTATGCATGCTGAGAATTCTTTGCATAGTTGTTTTTGTGTGGATGGACTTTTGTAATATACTTAAATGACAGAAAGATGCTGTACTGTAAGGGACTGAACTCATCAGCTGCAAACTTCAAGATCTTTGTTTTATAGAGAGCTAGAAGTATTCGTTGGTGTACAACAACATCGCTACTCCTCACAGTTAGGGTTAGGAAGTTAAAAAAACCCTTAAAGGAAAAGTCCACTTCCAAAACTGGCTCTAATCAAAAGTGTGCATTGTGGTCTTCTTTTTTGGATTACTAATTAAAAATAACCTATTAAAAATAAGTTGAAACTCCCTTTTTACAAAAGCTGTATGACTTAGTAGTGTTAATGGAGTACAAAAATGAAGAACCTTTGACTTAAAGGAGAAGTCCACTTCTAAAACAAAGATTCACACATTGTGTACTCACCCCCTTGTCATCCAAGATTTTTTGAGGAAAACATTTCAGCATTTTTCTCCATATAATGGACTGATGTGGTGCCCCAAATTTGAACTTCCAAAATGCAGTTTAAATGCGGTTTCAAACAATCCCAAATGCAGTTGTAAATATTCCCAGCCGAGAAAGAAGGGTTTTATCTAGCAAAACGATCGGTTATTTTCATTTAAAAAATACAATTTAAGTACTTTTTAATCTCAAACGCTCGTCTTGCCCTGCTCTCCCTGAACTCTGTGTATTCTGACTCAAGACAGTTAGGGTATGTCGAAAAACTCCAATCGTATTTTCTCCCTCAACTTCAAAAAT
>JAHKKF010538494.1:17427-31999 GCA_019740295.1 Labeo calbasu
TATGTCGAAAAACTCCAATCGTATTTTCTCCCTCAACTTCAAAAATCATTTCAAAATCATCCTACATCGCTGCAGAAGTTCCGACCCAGTCTTTGCAAGTGAACATTAACAAAAAAGATAAAACAGCGATATAGGACGATTTTGAAGTTGAGGGAGAACATGAGATGAGTTTTCGACATACCCTAACTGTCATGAACCAGAACAAAAACAGTCCAGGCAGAGCGACGAGCGTTTGACATTAAAAAGTATATAAATTGTATTATTTTTATGAAAATAACTGATCGTTTCGCTAGATAAGACTCTTCTTCCTTGGCTGGGATCATTTACAATTGCATTTGGGATTGTTTGAAGCCACATTTAAACTGCATTTTGGAAGTTAAAACTCGGGACACCATATCCGTCCATTATATGAAAAAATCCTGAAATGTTTTCCTCAAAAAACATATCTTTACGACTGAAGAAAGAAAGACATGAACATCTTGGATGACAAGGGGGTGAGTACATTATAGACCATTTCGCTAGATGTAAACAACACTGGTCCAGAAGCGCTTCGTGTTTTTTGTTTTTTTATTTTTTTTTATTTCACATATACAAATACATCTTAAAGGTGCTAATGTAATATTTTCATCCAGTCAAATGTAATGTTGGTTGTATTTTTTGTGATGTTTGTGTAAAATAAAAAAAATAAAGAAAGAAAGAAAGAAAGAAAGAAAGAAAGAAAGAAACAGGATGTGTATCGGGACCAGTATGTTTACATCTAGCGAAATGGTCTATATGTGAATCTTTGTTTTAGAAGTGGACTTCTCCTTTAAGTCAAAGGTTCTTCATTTTTGTACTCCATTAACACTACTAAGTCATACAGCTTTTGTAAAAAGGGAGTTAATTTTTTTTAATTGGTAATCCATAAAAGCAGACTTTTATGGATTACCACACTTTTGCACACTTTTGATTAGAGCCAATCAACATATTGGAAGAAGTTTGCTTCTCCATATTCCAGGATGACAACGCCAAGATTTATCAGGGTTCAAATTGTGAAAGATTGGCCACCATAGAGTCCTGACCTTAACCCCACTGAAAGTCTTGGGATGTGCTGGAGTTGACTTTACACTGCCTGTCCAAAGAGAGTTGCACTCTAATAATTTTTTGGTCTTTGTATATCTTGGATAACATGTGCTTTCATGGATGTATTGTTTCGACAAATTTTGCAACATCACAACATTTGTTTCCATCAAGAGTGGCAGAAATCTTGGCAGAGATCTTGAATTGACAACAGGGGAGTCCTGTCCAAACTTTCAAACAGGTTAAGCTGAGGACTCGAGAATTGGTGACCAGTTCATTCATGAAAATGCTTCCTCATGCTCCTTGAATCACTTGTTTACAATTTGGGCTCAATGAATCTTGACATGGTCATCCTGGAATATGGACATGGGTATGGTTGTTTAAGAAATGAAAAGCTACACCGTGCATCGTTTAAGACGGGTCATCAAACTCAGACCGGGAGGGCCGTAGTCCTGCAGAGTTTAGCGCCAACCCCAATTAAACAAACCTGAACAACGTAATCAAGTTCTTACTAGGGATACTAGAAACTTCCAGGCAGGTGTGTCAAGTCAAGTTGGAGCTATACTCTGCAGGAAGTTTAATGCCTGAAAACACATTAATCACTGCAATAATTAACCAATCCTAGACTCTTTAGTACTGGCTTTTTTAAATCCAAATCACAACTTTTTTGGCCAGGCAGTGTAGTTTGACATATGCTGAGTTTACAGAATCTGAATATTAACCTGGGATGATGCAGGTGTTTTCAGTTAAAAAAAAGTTATCTGACAAAAACTACAAGCTCAACTAGGTGATCCTTAAACTTAACCCTTATGTTCAAGTTACAGTGGGCAAAGTTGGATGCATTCGTCAACAGCCTGTGAACTTGTTCCTTGTTCACAAAATGATTAGAGGTCTTTGAGCATTGGCTGGCATGTTTTGTTCGGCATGATACCTTAATTGGCAACGAGATATGCAGGCAAGTGATAATCAAGTGAGGTCATGGACAGGGTATGTTTTCGCAGCTTAATTCGTGCATGCCTTACACACCCACTCTGGACATGCAGGTGGCATATTTTCGATCTAATGATCCCAGGTATGCCAAAACCATAAAGTCCCAACACAGTATCTCCACATGACTCGAACTCGACATGAGGACGGGCTCTAAATGTCTGCACATGAGTGTCCATATTGATTCCTGATGTTTTGTTCATTCAAATGTTTTCTCTCACTCCTCCCTGCAAAACAGACCCCAGGACTGTATTTTATCCTGCTCCAACAGTTTTGACTGCAATAAATCATAAGTTTGCAAAAAGTTGGGCATTTTAATGTAAGGTGTTTCCTTCCTGTCAGCATTCCACTTCAGACCCATATATCATTGTAGACTGCTGTTTTTAATCTCGTTTCTTCGAATGTTGGAAGAATTCGGTATGAATTTATTATCGAGAGCGCTGCAGTTGTAAATTCCCAAGCGAACGGGAATGATGGGCTCAAAATTGCAGCGATTATGCCACGCATCGCACCAGCGCTTTCACAGCTCAATGTGTTAATTGAAGAGAGTTGTGCGTTTCTCAACAGTGAGGGGAGATGCTACGACTGTGAAAACAGCACACGAGGGGGGGAGCGAGGGAGATTGTGGGTGTGTTAGCGCGTGAGAGAAAAAATAGGGGAAGGGAGGGAGAGAGGAGAGAAATAAAAACAGCACAAGAGGACAGCAGGCAGCACGGAGGAAAAATCCCTCTGAGGTTCCACCATGTTCCTGCAGACTGTCTCCATCCTCTTCCTCTCGGCCGTCCTCTTCGGCTGCCTGGAAGGTAAGGTGAAACTCTCCCTCGCATCTGATTGTGATGTTGGAACGGGGCGGTTGGGACCAGATCTCGGTGGGAGGGAAAGAGGCATAATGCTATGATAGCCAGACCGGTTCAGGAGCTTCGGATGCTGGAGTTTCACGCATGTCTGAAGATATGAGGTGTGTTAAAGCGTGATGGGAGGCACAGGAAGCTCCAAAAAGGACAAAAAGGAGTCCGAATTTGATTATGACTCATGATTTCTTCTGCAAACTGTTGAGCGTGCCAGTTGATACGCATAGTTTACGATACTTAATGCTGGGTTCCAGGTGTTAAATTCTGCTGCCGGTTTGTGATTTCTGTCTGTGCCAGGGAAGGGTGTGCAAATGCAGCGAGATGTTCAGTGCTGCATGCAGTACTCTCACGGCAAAGTCCGGACCAAAGACGTCCTGAGGTATGAGAGGCAGACGGAGGGGCCGGATTGCAGCATAAGAGCCATCATGCAAGTATTCCAGGCATCCTGGAGCAATCACAGACATGGAAAATATGCCCTAGTAAAGCTCACAGGCATTGCCATCTAAGCAGGTCAGATTTTTATTACTGAGAGCGGTAATTGTCAGGCAAGTAGAGCAAAAGAATGCACTCAGGCTGGGTGGACAATGCCCAAACTGTTTCTTCACCGAGGCCAATTTGGCCTGCGCTGACTTCAAGCGTAGCAGATTAAGAGATTTGGGATTTGCCGTATGTAAAAAGAGAGGTTTTGGAGGGAGCTCTCGAGATCTTGGCGCTCACGTTCTCGCTTGTTTCAATCACGACAGATTGTACACCAAAAAGGCGGTGAAGTGCGCTGATCCAAGGGACAGGAAGGTGAAGAGGTTACTACGGAAACTGAACCAGAGGATGGGAGCCAAAGCCCGCAGGACCATGTGGCTACATCCGCATATGAATCTGCCCGTCATGTCGGAGGTAAGATCTCCATTTGGCATCATCGCTGTCCAAATAAAACTCCAGAAACTGAATGCCTTGAAGTGTCATTTTCTCTTTATTGACAGGTCGCTGTCGTTAACCCCCACAAGATGAACAAGGTAAACAAGATCCGCAGGATGTCATTTCAGTGCAACAGTTATAGATGTAAACTGGCATTTCTTTTTTCCATCACTAAATCGATTTCTAGCGATAATGTAAAACTCGACAGACCTAACATAAGCTCAGAGGCTCGTGATTCCGTATTCAGCCCCAGTCGGTGTGATTTCAACTTAGTAAATTTCCAGTACAGAACTACACTACTATAATAACGAAGAGACATCCACCAATCAGAAACGTCGCTGTTACCGTGGAAACAGAAATGAAGAGTCACTAATAAGAATGCATGGACATATAAATAATTCTGGCTAATAAATGACCTGTATATGTTATGGCTGATATAAAATTTGAGACTACCCAAGCTAATGTATATTTCCAACTTTATCGTTAAAACAAAAAACGTCTAATATCAGCCAATATTGTATCAATATATTATGCGTGCCTAGTGGTGAAAGGCGAAATCAAGTCTCCAGACATTTTCAATAAACTTAGATTTCTATATGTGACCCTGGAGCACAAAACCAGCCATAGGTAGCACAGGTGTATTTGTAGCAATAGCCAAAAATACACTGTATGGGTCACAATTATGGATTTTTCTTTTATGCCAAAAATCATTAGGATATTAAGTAAAGATCATGTTTCATGAAGATATTTTGTAAATTTCCTACCATAAATATACCAAAACTTAATTAGTGAAGAGCTTGGACAACTCTAAAGACAATTTTCTCAATATTTTGATTATTTTGCACCCTCAGATTCCAGATTTTCAAATAGTTCAGCCAAATATTGTCCTATCCTAACAAACAAATCAATGGAAAGCTTATTTATTCAGCCTTCATGTAATGTATAAATCTCAATTTCAAAAAACTGACCCTTATGACTGACACAATTCGTAAAGCTTCTTTCCTTCGCTTTAAACCAAAGTTTTAGTGTGTAAGTAATCTAAGTGCTAGCCTGTTTGATTCATGGTTTAGAACTTTTTTTTTTTTTGGCAATGGAGAAAATATTTTAGTGTAACATTTTTGTATTAGTCTTATGCTTTCATGTCTTCGTAATCTCTGTAAATATTGAACTGTGTAATCACAGTTGTCGTTTTCTTTCCTTGTAGACCAAGTGAAAGTTGACGGAGGACAGGCGATTCATGAAACTCCAGCCTTCTCGTGTGTCACTGTTTTCTTATATGTATAAGAAAATGTATGTAGACTCATAGCATTCACTACCAAACAGTATGTTATCCAGATATATTGTGATATTTAGATGTCCTCTCAAATGACTGTTAATCTATATGCCAAAGTATTCTTCTCTGAGACTTGTTAAAGGTTGTTTATAATCTCTGCAGCTATGTATAGTCTATATAACTTATACAAGCTCTTCTATAGAGTCCAGTAAGCTGGTATGACTGTTCTCAACCAATTTATAGTGCAATTACAGATGATCTTGTGTATGTTAAAACACAACTAATTTTTATATATAAAAATAAATGAAAATAGTGATTATGATTTTGTTTTTATTGAAACATACATTTTTCCTCTTCTCCTAGTGGATAAGAGGTTGAAGGGCTTTTCACAGTGCGCTTAACCAAGGTTTATCGTAGTGCTAAACCACGTTTCACCTGTAATTTATAAGTGGGTTAGCACTGCTTTTTCCCGGGGTTATGAAAGCCTGCTCCGGAGCGGGTTTACCCGCTCTTTTGTACAGTATGAACGATGCAGCCAATCGCGTGACAGCTCATATTCACGTGCTTTGGACAGTCATTTCAGCGTTTGAGGGGAAAATGTCAAAAATTGACGGTAACTGGAAAGAACAAGGTAACTGAAGTTAAGAAAAGACTGTTTCATTCTTACCTTTGTAGAAGCTAAAAGTCCATTCAGGAAACGCTTGATATGCATGATAGAAGGACCGGCAATGCTAGAGCCGTTATGTAAACAGGCCGCGTCGTCCAATCAGTGACACCGACCATAAACAAGCAAATAAGAACGCCAACCCGGGGTTAGTACGTACAGTCTAAATCGCCAGTTTATAAATGCCCGGGATTGTTAACCTGGCTAAATTATGAGCAGTGTGAAATGTGAAACAAGAAAACGAGGATTCCCTTCATGAAAATCCCTATTGAAAACATTTTAAATTACTTCTTCTTTCGTAACATTAGCAGGTTAAAATGTTGATATAAAATTAGACTTGTTTATTAAAAATAATTCTAATCAAAAATATTAACAGGAATATTTATATAAATAACACATTTCAGCATTCATCTCTGCAGTGCAAAATAGTTGGGCTAATGGATTTAACTACAAAACACTAATAAAATTAGACAAAACATCATTATTTACTGACAATATTCCTGTGACTTGTCAAACCAACATTTCTGTAATTAATCACTAGGCTGCTCTTTGTTTTATTATTCCATTATGGAGTTGAGCTATTGAGCTTGCCAGTGCAAGTGTAAGTGTAAACTTAAAGGAGAAGTCCACCTCCAGAACAAAAATTTACAGATAATATACTCACCCCCTTGTCATCCAATATGTTCTTTAGTCGTAAAGAAATTATGTTTTTTGAGGAAAACATTTCTGCATTTTTCTCCATATAATGGACTGCTATGGTGCCCCAAATTTGAACTTCCAAAATGCAGTTTAAATGCGGCTTCAAACGATCCCAAATGTGGTTGTAAACGATCCCAGCCGAGGAAGAAGGGTCTTATGTAGTGAAACGATTGGTTATTTTCATTAAAAATAATACAGTGTATATGCTTTTTAATGCCAAATGCTCGTCTTGTCTTACTCTCCTGAACTCTGTGTATTCTGCCTCAAGACAGTTAGGGTATGTCGAAAAACTCCAAAACTCGTATTTTCTCCCTCAACTTCAAAAATCATTTCAAAATCATCCTACATCGCTGCAGAAGTACCGACCCAGTGTTTACAAAGTGAACACGCAAAGAAGATCAAACACCACAAAAAAGGTAAAACAGTGATATAGGACGATTCTGAAGTTGAGGGAGAACATGAGATGGGAGTTTTTCGACATACCCTAACTGTCATGAACCGGACAAAAACAGTCCAGGCAGAGTAAGACAAGACAAGTGTTTTACATTAAAAAAGTTTATAAATTGTATTATTTTTTATGAAAATAACCGATTGTTTCGCTAGATAAGACCCTTTTTTCTCGGCTGGGTTACAACCGCATTTGGGATCGTTTGAAGCCGCATTTAAACTGCTTTTTGGAAGTCCAAAATCGGGGCACCATAGCAGTCCACTATATGGAGAAAAAGCGCTCAAAAGTTTCCCTCAAAAAACGTAATTTCTTTACGACTGAAGAAAGAAAGACATGAACATCAAGGAGGTGAGTACATTATACGTAAATCTTTGTTTTGGAAGTGGACTTATCCTTTAAAATATTCACAGGAAATGTAAGGTCATTTTTGTTGGATCAAAAGAAAGAAAGAGAAAAAAAAGAACAGGCAAATGTCAGATTCTTTACATTTTATGCAACCTGCAGACAAGTGCTATCAAGTTCTTTCCCTGGGGATCAAACCCATGGCCTTGGCAGTACTATGCTTGCTCTACTGTTTGAGCTACAGTAATGATATAGGAAAGTGCTTCTCAGATTTGGTCATTTCAGTGGATGGATGGATGATATACATATCCATGCTATTGGGCCTAACATCTAACAATCCACAGAAACATGCATTTAGGTAATAAATAAATAAAGAACTTTAATACCATTACACACCACTAGAGGATGCTGTTTTGTGGATGATGTAAAGTCCTATGCTAGCATTCTCTGAAAGAGTGATGTGGTTTGTTTTGTCCAAACAAACACTGTAAACTGAGAAGTTTTATTCCTGAGACATTTATTCATCTTATCACCTTCCAGAATTCAAAATACCAAACAATTCAAGTCAAATTACTGCCCACACTAACTCAAAAGGGCAAATTCAAAATAAAACAATAAGTACAATATAAACTGGTACCAGATAAATACTACATTACACCATTTTCACACAGTTTGCATTTAAAAGCAATCTCTAAAAGTATATAGCCTACTGTTTATCAAAACCCAACAGAGAGGATTGTGAAGTGAATCCATAATAATACTGATATGGGACCTTTTGAGACTGTGGTAAAGATTCAAGTATTTCACACAGACACAGTTGGGCAGCACAGTCTGAGGATATTTATAAAGCTGGCAAACAAATCTCAAAATCTTGAGTACTTAAAACAACCAGCAAAGCACAACACAAACTGGCTGGAGAATCAGAACATGCTTGAATAATCTGTCAAATTCCACCACAAAACAAAAACCTTATTTTTCATAAACCACTTTCCACCAAAACTTTACATCCTGCTGATATGTGCTATTAAGAAAGAATCCAAACAATTAATCTCAATAGAAGCCATTCTTAAAGGGATAGTTCACCCAAAAATGAAAATCCTGTCATCATTTACCAAACAGTTGATGGTAGCCATTTATTTCCATACTCTGGAAGTCAATGTCTACCATCAAATGTCTGGTTACCAACATTCTTTAAAATATCTACTTTTTTGTTCAGCAGAATACAGAAACTCATACATGTTTGGAGAGTGGAGGGTGAGTAAACGATAACAGAATTTTCATTTTTGGGTAAACTGTCCCTTTAAGGGAGGAATTATACGTATGTACTTCACAGTCCATCGCAAAACAGTCAATAAGGCAAAGCTAAATTCATCAGAGAAACATTACATAATATAAATAACTGATTACAGTATCATTCAATATCATATAAACATCTACAAAAATAACATCATTGATAAACTGGATGACAAAACCACCATAAGACATCAAAGTAACTCAAAAAGATTCCCTTTGTCTCTACGTGTGTCATCTATGAGTTTGGCATTCTGTGTATGAGGTAATATAGCATTGCGTAATAATGCTGGTTTAACTGACTCTAAAACAATATTTATACTTTAAACAATTTACAAAAACCTTTGTGTTGTTAACAGTCTAAAATCAGCATTATAAAACTAGCATAGTGTTATTTTAATTGGGTGCTACTTTGTAAATGTAAAAAATACTGACAGATAAACCCACAAAACTTACATTCCCGTTGGAGTGTCACATAATATTCTCAACTTACTGATACGTCTTTTTTTATATATATTTTACTGAGCATGTTCTGATTTTCAGAATATATATGTAGATAAATAACAGTGCTTTAGGTGTGAACAAGTGTGCCTCAATCCTCCTGAAAAGTGAAGTCAAAATATCGCCTTCTGGTGGCTGGTTGCAGTATAAGTCATAAACCCCGCCCTCTCCATGTAAACCAATGCGATGTGAGCCAAACTAAAAATAAAATTACACTTTAAATACATTTTTCCCAGAGATGGTTTCCAACATTTTATGAAGTTCTTATCATGCTTATGTATATTCAAGTTAGGGATGTGCCCGAATAGCGAATCCTTATTCGGAAAGGCACAGAAAACAAATAACTCGTTCTACGGAGCTACTAAAGTGACACGGTTAGCCGCTTGCTAGCGGTAGCCTGTTATATTACAGTACATAAAATAAAACTTAGCAGATAAATAAAACATATGTTTTGCAGATTCTGAGCACCACTGACAAACATCTAATCTTGTAAAATGAGTGGTAAGTACTACCTCTCCGTTGTATACACAGAGCATGTGTGTGATTGTGAATCTTGAAAGTGAAAGTAAAAAGCAGAGCATGCATTCAAAAGCAATTGCAATGCCTCACATATTAATAGCGGCTCCCTGATGCCCACAGTTTACATACAGTATAATTACCCTCCCATATATTTTCCTCCCATCTCATAATTATTCCCTTTAGGGGTTCCGTAGTACACATCATTTCCATTCCGAACATGATATTCAGATTTAAGCACATCCCTAGTTCAAGTTTTAGTTTTTCTAATGAATTTGATATTAGTTATGCTATAAAAAAAATTAAAAAAACAAATAGATATAACTGCAGCCTGGGTGTGAACTCTAAAAACTGGGTGGCTTTAAAAGGGGGTGGAGTCTCCACACGCAAAACAAAAGTTTGATAGCTCCATTATAGGAGGACCTCGAGCTCATGGCTGGTGACGTTCGGACAGGGCCAAGTTTGAAGCATCGGAACCCCTCTTCTGTCTGAGATATCCCTTGCGAGACGTCCCAAAGTTGTGTTTGATATCATTAATCTGTATGGCTTCACCTGGGTGAATTTTAGGCGAGTTCACACTCGGTTAGCATGTAAAGGTGAAGTGACGTGACCAAGTTTGGTGACACATACTCGGAATGTAACCCATCCAAGTGAACACACACACACACAGAGGAGTGGGCAGCCATATTGCTATATAGCTGTGGCACCCGGGGAGCAGTTGGGGGTTCGGTGCCTTGCTCAAGGGTCTCACCTCAGTTGTCGTATCGAGGGTGGAGGAGAGTGCTGGTTATTCACTCCTGTATAACCAGCTGCCAGACCTGAGATTCAAACCCGCAACCTTTGGGTTACAAGTCTGACTCTCTATCCATTAAGCCACAACTGCCCCATTTGTTTTAGCATTGCGTAGAAAATCAGCACTGAGATTGACAAGACCAATGAATTCTTTAGAAGCTTTAGCAGCTGGTCTATGTGGGCAGGACATCCAAATGCTCACCTATCATTCATCAACCTCAAATATAGCTTTTCATCTGATGTAAATAGTAGCAACTTCACATGGCGGTTCAATCTAATGTTAACTTAGAAATTTGTGCATTTCAAGTGTCTGTGTGGATTGTGCAAGCTGAATAGCAGCGTGCTTACTGCTTGACCGATGGAGGCGTCAGTGGTCACTTGCTCTTAAAATACTCTGTCATTTCTGCTCATACAGATAAGAGTAATAAATCTTTCGAATCTGTAAGGACGCTACATTTATTTGTGTGCACTCACAATAACAATGAAACCTTGCACTTTTATAAAATAATGAAAGCAAACAGGATGCGCTTTCTGCCGTCTAGGTCTTTGTGAACTTGTGCGTGATACTTCGAAATTCTGTGTATGCTTGCCTGTATGCTTACAGACATGAGAGACATTATCTATAGAAAGCGAAATGTCTTTTAAATTAACCAATTCAAATGCAAAAAACAAATATTCTCTGATTATGTAATCTGTATGAAACCTGCATAGTTGCGTCAACTTCTGTGGAGATGGCGAGTCAGTTAGTGTCGCCATCGCTGACTTTATCTCTTACGCCGAAAACAAAGCAAGCACTAGTTTATTAACAAATTATTAAAATTCATAATTATTATGTCTACTGGCGCGCTGTGGCAAGCTTTATTTGTGTCCTTGAGCGCTTATTAGGCTATGTGGGCAATTAAAGTCTCATTATTATGATTTATACGGTTTACTAATAAACGTGCGACTTATAGTCGACTAATGCATAAAATTAATGACTACTAGTCGACCAGAAAAATCTTTAGTCAAGGGCAGCCCTAGAACACAAATCACACATGTATCGTGTCTGTCTGTCAATGGGAGGTAGCCATGCCATTTTGGAGCTCCCACCCCATTTGGAGATCTCCAGGCTGCAGTTATACCGTTCTCTAAAAATGGTGTGTAGTGTTATGAGCTTGAGACTGGGTCTACATCTTGGGCAGGATTTCGACACCTCACAATCACTACTGCGTAGACTTGGCCTCCAAATAATGTCATCAGTGCAAGATGACAGCAGCCATAGGCCCTGTCCCAAATCACAACCTAAACCCTCGCGGAGTCCACACCTTTGTGACGTAATGCCGGTTTGACTTTTGGGTAGAAATCTGCCGCGGAGCTAACCTCAGTAAGGGTTCCAAATGAAGTGTGTATCGAGGGCGCATAGCAGCCGCAAAAGGGGCACCTTCTGAAGGATAAAATGATGAATGGGACACCCTATGGTCTCGTGGACTTAACGGTGAAGTGTGCCATTTGGGACAGGGCCATACTGGGTTATTTTGGTTTCACTTTTCTATCCTGGATGGACATGGACATACGTCATCCATTATTTTTTTACAGTCTATGGGTGTGAACTCTAATGATTTAAGGAAAATTACATGGTGGTTTCACTGTTGCGATGTTTGAGAGAGTCGTTGTCCTGACAGATCAGCTGGTACGGCTTTTCATTCTCCTCGATCACAGAGTTGCTGATTTCCACATCCTGGTTCTGGAGTTCCTGTCTTGACAGATGCTCAACGATCCCAGCGCCGAATGAATCTCCCAGCACATTGGTGGTGGTCCTGAGTCGATCCCTGATGAACCACACAAAAACATTCATATTAAAGCCATTTTCTGCAGATGTGAGTGGTCCTGGAGTCTGGCAGCTAGTTGCCAATGTGTTGCTAGGGTGTTATGAGTCAATAGCCCCTTTCACACAGTAATACCAGTAAATCGGCGTAAAATTACTGGAACAACTAAATAAATACAAAAATTTGCTGTTCACACAGGCAATGATATTCCATCTGATTACTGGTAAAGTACCATTCACACATCAGTTTAAAAACACCAGTAAATTCTGTGACATCATTAACTGGAAATGACATCTAAACGGCTGTTCCTCCCGGTGTTGTGTTTGTCAGTGTTTTTGTTGATGTTTTCATTTTTGTGTCAAACATTCACATTCATGCAGCTGCTTTTGGCACAGATACATCATATTAGACGACTTCAAACCGAACTACACAGTGTGGAGTAAATGTGTCATTGCATCAGAATGTTATGACTGGCCAAGAATAGACGTTGTATGAATTTACCGGTATTTTTAAAAGGTCCTGTTCACACATAATCTCTTAACAGTAATTTACTGGTAATTTACCAATTACCCTGCTGAAAAAAAACAGCTAAAACCCGCCAACCAGGTCATCCAGGCTGGTCTTAGCTGGTCAGCAGGCTGGTTTTAGAGGGGTTTTGGCCACTTCCAGGCTGGTGTTAGCTAGAACAACCAGCTAAAACCAGCCTGACCAGTCTAGCCAGGCTGGAAGACCAACTAAAACCAGCTACTTCCACCTTAAACCAGCTAAGACCAGCCTACCAGCCTAGGCTGGTTTTAGCTGTTTTTTTTCAGCAAGGAAACATAAATAATTATTATTAAAAAAAGGCTTTTAAAATCAGCCCATTTGTTTGTAAAGCATCGGCAATCAGAATCGGCCATGAAGAATCAAAGTCAATGCATTACTCAAAAGAAGTGTGTGGTAAAGAATTCAGGATCAGGTTCGACTGGTTAAGCTATTAATCATAAGGATGTTGCTGGCCGTTCCTCTCAATTGGCAGGTGCTCCTTAATATTCATTGGGTGCGCCTGAATTGAAGTAAAAAAGTTAATTTCGAGCCCTGGCTAAGCTTTTTATTAGCATAGTTACTAAGGTGTCGTGGGTGGCTGTCATTGTATTGCTAGACAGGTGACAGGTGTTAAAGTGTTCGGAGTTTTTTTTGTTTGTTGTTGCTATGCAGTTGCCAGAGTGTTGGCAGGTGGTTGCTAGAATATGGTACTGTTTTTTTCTTCTTTTTTAAGGTGTTCTGGGTGTTTTAGTGTGCTCCTTTGGCGTTTCTAGGGTGTTGTGGGTGGTTGCCCGGGTGTTGCTATGAAGATGCTAAGGTGTTCTGAATGGTATTTAAATAAACTTTCTGCATATAACATTGAATAAGTCTCTGAAGAGAAATTTTCAACATATTCACTTCAGTGTTCAGTATTATAGAAGCTCAATATGAAAGCTGAACATGTCAACATTGGCAACACTCCTTCAGATTAGCAGTCTGCATTATGTATCAATAACCTTTGAGAGAGTGCTCTCTACTGGAGCCGCATGCTTCAGCGTGACATTTGAGAGAGACTCACAGGAACCAGTCCACCGCGATGATCAGTGTAATGTCCTCTGTGGGCAGTCCCACCGATGTCAATACTATCACCATGGTAACCAGCCCAGCCTGAGGGATGCCTGCTGCTCCGATGCTAGCGGCGGTCGCCGTAATGCTGCAAGAAACATGAGGGCTTTTTAATTTGGACTTTGATGGAAAATAGCCCACAGGAGATGTTTTTTGCAATAAAAAGTAAAAACCAATGAGACGAGGCGATAAGCACTCCTTCAGTGCTTGTGCTTGCCAAAACTAACCTGATGGTGAGGATCTGCCCAAAGTTCAGGTCCATGTCATTGACCTGGGCAATAAAAATGGCCGCCACAGCCTCATACAGAGCAGTGCCATCCATATTGATTGTGGCTCCAACTGGCAGCACAAAACGTGTCACTCGTTTATCCACATGGTTGTTTTCTTCAAGACAACGAAAGGTGATGGGCAGGGTGGCAGAGCTGAGAAAGACAGTAAGATAATAATAGCGTTTTGTGTGCGGTTAGAACAAAAGATATCAATTGAAATCTATTTGGGAGAATTAAATTACGAGGATGTAATTGTCATTGTGCCCTTGAGCACAGAAATTAAGAATTTAGTTGAAAAATTGAGAACTTTTATACATTTAGACATTTAGAGTTTTAATTAGGACGACTACATGTAAATAAATAGATAAATGGTGCAACCTATGATTAGATTACAATGAATGATAATTCAGGATGAAAATCTTGTGGCCATTTATTTGATTAATAAGTGTTTTCTTAATGACAAGCAAACAATGCAAGGGCTAATGGGGGAAATATTGAAATTCAGTACTTGTTAATCAGATCATATGCCAAAGAT